>JAPDEH010000091.1:0-111183 GCA_027569075.1 Aspergillus asperescens | reverse complement strand
TGTTTAAATTATTTCATTTGAATAAGAATTGATGGAGTTGTTCTAATTGAAAGTTTGTAGAGCAGTATAGTTGTTGGGAAAACCACCGGCCGCCCGGGATGCACCGGCCGCCCGGGAATTACGTTAGAAAACGGTGCACCAAGAAAAGAGGCTCGGAGTACCACAGGTAATATACAGAACGAAATACCGTAAAATCGGTGGTGCGTTGAATGGCAAGGGTGGGATTTAGCCGTATTCATCCAAAAAAAAAAAAAAAAAAAGCCTGCATAGCGATCAAATATACAATTATACCAAAAAGCCTTTACTAAAGGATTTGGTTGTGTGTCGCAAGTTGTTGTGAGACTCGAGAGGATAAACGCAATCAACCGCCAAGACATGTGACACAACACCAAAGCGCGGGCGGTCAACTCTGATATACTGCCTGGGCACCTCAGCTTGTTCTCCGCAGTCCGTACAGCTGCTCAGTACTATTCTCCCACCAACCCCAACTTTCAACTTAACAACTCGCCTGTCTTTCCATCATTACATTTGTATCTAAATAGGCTCTATCATCTCGAAAGAGTCCGACCCGACCGCATTCTATCTTCTTACCAGCCTACTCGACCCACCGCCATAATGTCAAACACCAAATCTCAGGATACGAAGCAAGAAGAAGCTTCACAACAGCCCCAACAACAAAAGCCTACCGCTCTAGAGGAAGACGATGAGTTTGAGGACTTTCCTGTTGATGGTGAGAGCTGTTCCTTTTTCACAACTCTTCCTTGCCTTGCCTTCCCCATTCGACACAAAAGACAACCGTCCTGAAGGATAATACTGATAATTCCTTTCTATGAGATATTATAGACTGGCCAGAAAACGAGACCGAGCAGGCAACTGCGAACGAGAGTAATGTTCACTTGTGGGAGGAGAGCTGGGATGACGATGATGCCGCTGAGGACTTTTCGAAGCAGTTGAAGTGCGTATTTTGGCCCCATCCCACTCCATTGCTCCTTTCAGGCTTGATTCGCTCGCCGTCTTCTTTTTTGGGTGTTTTCTATTTCATAACTTTTGATGCATTCTGCACGTCTTGTCAATTTCATGTTGCCGTGACTAACCCACATATATCATTACAGGGAAGAACTCAAGAAAGTCGACGCCTCGTCCTGATCGTCCCTACAGTTACAATTACAATGAGAATAAGAATAATAATCTAAATATTGAATCATAACCTTTCCTCCTATCAGAAACTGGAAACCCCACTCCAGCCCACATATGGATCCAACCATTCACAACATAGTGAACACGGAACATGAGTTGATAGAGGGGTGGATGAATACGAGATATTTAGATCGCGCTATATTGCATACGATTTAAATATCTACTGCTTTTTACCTCGTCAAATGGTTAAGATGGGGAAGGTGCGGTTTACGTTACGCTGCTTGCCCCGAAAGGTAGTATAATCAGTCAATGAAGGGCTGCTGGATACTAAGTCGCGATACCGGTAGAACAGACGCGAAATACTTGTGTCTTGCTACTTACATTATTCCATAAAAAATCTACACAAACTTGTCCTTGGATTATATGATCAAACTTATTCATTTTCCAAAACTATTCATAGTAAAGTCGACGACATCGTAAGCTAACCGCGAAAATCACTATCACAGTCTAGGTCCCGTAGCTGTAGCAATAATTCTGAATTATAATTCTGCAAAGAAAAGGTAGGTGAATATAGATTTATATTATTGAAAGTCATGGTACATTAAATTCATCGCAGAAGTAGCCGACCCTCCATGTGCTGAATGGAAAGTAATTTCGGTGTACATCGTCTCGTTTCTAAGTGGAAAATGTTTTGTTTCCCTTGTGTATATTCATTTACTTACTTTTCTCAGACAGAGCAGCAACACCAGGTAGTTCCTTGCCCTCTAGCAGCTCCAACGAGGCACCACCACCAGTGGAGACGTGGCTGATCTTGTCTTCAGCTCCGTACTTAGCGGCAACAGTAGCTGTGTCACCACCGCCAATGATAACGGTAGTGCCGCTCTGGACAGCCGTCACAGCAGCCTCGAGGGTAGCCTTGGTAGCCTTGGAGAAGGGCTCGAGTTCAAAAACACCAGGGGGTCCGTTCCAGAGGATAGTCTTGGACTCAGCGATGGTCTGCTTGTAGGTCTCAACACTCTTCTCGCCAACATCCAGACCCATGTATCCGTCGGGAATACCCTGCTCGTCTGTGGCGTATCCAATGTTCGCGTCGGCAGCGAACTTGTCAGCGGTGACGTAGTCGACGGGGAGGACAACCTTGACGTTGTTCTTCTTGGCCTTCTCGATGATGTTGCCGACGATCTCACTTCCGGCCTGGTCGAACAGGCTGTTTCCAATCTTGACGTTCTCGAGGGTCTTCTTGAAGGTGAAAGCCATGCCACCGGTGATGATCAGGCTGTTGACCTTGGGCAGAAGGTTGTCGATCAGCTGGATCTTGTCAGAGACCTTGGAGCCACCAAGGATGGCGAGGAAGGGGCGTTGGGGCTCTTCAAGGGCTTTGGCGAAGTATTCGAGTTCCTTCTTCACGAGGAAACCGGAGGCCTTCTGGGGGAGGTCGACACCGACCATGGAGCTGTGGGCACGGTGAGCGGTACCGAAGGCATCGTCTGCATAGCAATTAGTAGGTGGCCCATATAAACCTGGAATAGGTTGCACTCACTAATGTAAATATCACCTAGAGCAGTCAATCCCTTACGGAACTCCGCAACCTGCTCCTTATCGGCCTTGACCTTGTTGCCCTGGTCGTCCTTGGAGCTTCCCTCCTCCTCGGCGTGAAAGCGCAGGTTCTCAAGGAGGATGACCTGACCACCTGAGGCCTTGTTGACGGTCTCCTCAACATCTTTGCCAACGCAGTCCTCGGTGAAGGTGACATCCCGGCCAAGTAATTCCTTCAGCTTCGGTACCACAGGCTTCAGGCTGTACTTCGGGTTCTTCTTGCCATCCGGACGACCAAGGTGGGACATGAGGACGACAGCCTTGGCGCCATTGTCGATAGCATACCTGATCGTGGGAAGAGCACCAACAATACGCTGGGGGTTGGTTATCGTGGTGTTGTCCTCCTTGGAGAGGGGAACATTGAAGTCAACCTAGAGACATTCCGGCGTTAGAGAGAAGTCAATCAGGAGTTTCAAGATCAGCCTTGACGTACTCGGATCAGGACACGCTTGTCCTTGAGATCCACATCTGTGATGGAAAGCTTGCTAGTGAGAGACATTGTGGCTGGAGTTCGTACGGCGGGAAGGATGGACGATCAGGAACAGCAATCAGAGGGAGACCAGGGATAAATAACCTGTGTCAGGAGACTAGACTACTCTTACTATCGTAGGGGAAAGAAAATGCTGAAACCGTATCACGGTGAGTGGCGGGGTAGAGCTACCATTTGTTTTGGCGACTTGGTGGGGCTACCCGGTGAAGGGAGAGAGGACTCGGGCTGATGCGGGACTGATGTCATGACTATGACGGAATGCTTCGGGCTTCAGTGCTTCAGGGGAGAACTTTGAGCCTGCACATTCTCGATAGCCTCGGATCGAGCAATACAGAGGTGCAATCACGCTCCGTCTCCCCAGGGACCTATAAACAGCCGTGCTGTTTTCGCCTTCAGGGTCCTAGTTCCACCCCGCCTACACATGACAGCGAGCATCACTTACGTTGCCGGGCCGGGAAGTTTCGTGAGCTTGATCCTTTGTTGCATGATAACATTCAATATTTATCTGTAAGACTCCATGGCCTTGTCTGAAAGATAGAAACGGTTGGAACACACCACCGAACACCATTCCAAGATAGCATGACCCCATCCAAATTTACAACGCCTAGTAAGCAGCTAACAACACAAGGAGAATAAGACAACGAAAGACATCAGGAGGACCTAAGAAGACCATCATGCAATGGCAATAGGCCGAATAGCACCAATCGGTGGTACTCCCGTGCCCGTGGCCAATAAAGTCGTCCGAGACAAGATGTACAACCCTTTTTCCTTAAAAAGAGTCAGGTTTTCGCTATATCACACCAGTCTAGTAGCTTGACCAGTTATGATCATTGTCTCGTCGATTAAGCCGTAACGCTGATGGGCGATGATGGTGCCGTTGTGAGCATAGCTCAATTGATCACTTCGTCTTCGGCAGAGTTGGTAAGGGAGAGGTACGCAGTCCAGGCAATACCAACTGAGGAGACGAACGGCTGCGCAAGAAATTAATCAGCGTAACGTAAGAGAAGATTGCAGTCAAGACTTACGATTTGGAATTGGATGGGGACCACTCTGAAATTCAGCATCTGAACCGCAGGCCAGAGGACAAAGTTAGCCTTGAGAGTTGGCAGGTAAACGTCCTGGAGTTTGCGGGTCAAGGCCCGTCTCCCGCCACCTTCAGCAACTGTCATAAATGAAAAGAAGCACACCAATCCTAAAAGCCTATTAGCCACCGCTGGATATTGCTGTCTTGATATCCATACCGAATGGAGCGAATAGAAGCTGATCGAAAGCAACACGCTTCATAGCAGACATGGTCGGATTCCTCTTGGCCAGTGGAAACACCCTCGACAGGAAGCCGAACCATTGAAACTGGATTGGAGCCATGAAAAAACCATACGACATGAAGCGAGTGAGTCGTTCAAAGTCAAAGGCGGGAGGGGTGTGCTTTGCATGACCCAACTCTCCCACTGGAGGTGGCCTTTCTTTGTCCAAGTCACGGATTTCAATCGCGATCATATCATCACTGTGCCGGGCATCTGTTCGTGTTCTAAACGCCGTGATCAACTGCGCAACGGTGTCTGCAACTCCACCGAGGATCTGTTATACCCTGTTAGCCATTTAATTTTCGATATGTAGCGCTGAGAGTCAACACTGCCGCACAACCATCACTTCAGACACACCACCTGCGCTTATGCTTTCCATTGAAATCCACTACCAAGGCGTTATAGGCATCTCGATCAGAAGACTTGGTAATGAAATGCCTTTCGGCATTTTGCCAAAGCTTAGATCAACCCCGAAATCTCTTTGGGAACGTTCTCCAGTATGACTCCGTCACACCCGCGCAAAGCCGCATGGTAATGTGCCTTCAGCGAAGGATTTAAACTGTGTCACTCCCATAAGCCCAAGGAAGTCTTACCGCGTTGGTGACCATGGTCGTAAGAACCGGCTTCTCCGAATAATAGGAGTTGAACTTAGCCGCCAGCCGCGTAGCCGCCGCCATCTCGATCAAGAAAATAATAGTATGAAGTAGAGGCTATTCAAAAAAGATATCATGAAATCAGCACAGTCGCTCAGAGATAGGCGATAGACCCACGTGTGTCCGGTTCGCAGGGGGCAAGGGAGAGTGTGGCGATCAAAAAGGAACAAACCCAAGGCACGCAACTTACCAAGCGACCGTAGATATATCTGCTGTTCAATCCGTCTAAGACTCTGCGACGAATAGCAAAAAGCATGGTGAAGACGGCTAGAAGAAGAAGCTAAGAATATACGTGTGGAGGAGATGAACGAGGGCGATCGAAACGGTCGGGGCTAATATGACGCAAAGGGAGTTCAAGATAAGTGGGTGCTATTTTTGAGAGACCCAGTCTGACCTAGGCCCAGAATGACGATAGATGGACCACAAATTATACAAAGGAAATGGCCGATCAAGGAGGCTTCCTTGATTAGAAGGGGGCGTTAGGATAGATAAATGAATTAGACAGTGAAGTGAGTCTGGTGAGCATGAGTCTGCTCTAGGCGTCAGAGTCTGGTCGAGTCTTTTCTGCATGACCATCCATGAACCCTCTCCCACTTTAAGGATCGGCCGTTCATCCCTCAAGGCCCCAGGCGCTTGGCCCTCCTGTCCTGCCACCATTTCTACGCTAAGGAATCTGGCATTTCACCCCCCAGAGTCCCTCATTTCCCTGGTTTCTGCTCATTCTCAGTATTATTTTCTTATTACTTTGATCTACAGAGTATATGCACCTCAAGTGAGACCAATGCTCAGATATCCGCACCGGTTGTAAACTCCATCCCACCCGGAATATGTACTGGAATGGATGCTGTGGAGTAACTACAACAGTAGTAGATGACCCGTTGACCACCGCTCATAATCAGCGCGCCTTCTTTCGTGACATCAACAATATTTAGTTAAGTTTTCAGCAATTGCAAAGCTATACGTTCAGAATTCACTGCGGCCATCACATTTCTAGATAGGGTCGTAAAGCTATACATCCTGTCCCAAGGACAAGATATCGGGGAGATCCCTAATATCAGTTGTTTCGTTGGTATTTACATCTATGAGGCGTACTAATTCCAGTCGTAAAGAACCCACCGCCAGAGGGAGGAACTTCAATTCAGTCGCGAAACAAGTTCCAGGTAACAATGGGCTGATAAAAGACAAGAGTTAGCTTTATCCTTAATTTTTATGCAGGGGAAGAAAACCTACCCAACACGAACGTCTGTGCTCAGGCAGACGAGATCTGCTTCCTGACCCGCCACACTCTTCTGCATGGCATGAACAATATTGTCGTCTGTCACTGCTTCCGCGACTTGGTCGCTACGGCGATTAGACATTGACGAGGAGGATGGCCGGGCTACGTGCCCTCTTGCATTGGCTACCTTCCGTCGAGGAACGGCAACCATGGCGAATTTGCGAGGTGTAGTAGAGCGATTCACAATGAAAACGCTCCAGGAGAAGGGCTTCCCAACGTTCACACTCTCAGGGCCCGAAAAGGACATGGTCACACCCATATCTGTTGCAGAATAGGCCCTCTCCCTTAGAGAGCTTCGGTTCGTTTGAATCCCTCCAGATACAGTACCAGCCTGACTTGGTGAGGTTGAAAGACTTGTAGGACGATTAGTCCGTTGTAGGGCCTGGCTTGGACCACCAAAGTTTGGATTAAGGGCCATCGAGAAATCGATATTCGTCGTCCATTGCATCAAAATCCGAGGATTACAGTTTTCTGATACTTTGATAATTGCTTCCAGGGAGATGTCCAGCGCGCTGGCAATCACAGTAGTTGAATCCCTCGAGCCCGGCCCATACTCTGGGGTCAGTTTGTATATCAGGGTGATATCATCTCGTGGGTGGCATGTAACAGGCGGGACAAGTCCAGTCCCTTCTGTCAGAATTTCGATTGACCCATCCGATAGCCGAAGATCTGCCTTATCAAATATCACCCCACAATTTAAAAAAGGCGTGACTTCGAAATCAAGATTTGCGATAGTTGTTGGTCGACTGGAGTACGAATTCAACCTGGAATAGCGTATCCTTGCACTAGCAGCGGGTACTATGCGTGTCGGATGGCCTGATTCTTGTAGAACATTGTATATAGGGTCTTCACTGTATTTCGCAGGTACGACTCGTAGAAGCCTGGAGGCTGGGAGGAAAGGGTCTTTTTGACCGAACGCTGGGTCCGTTGTGAGAGGCTGCAGGACGTTGGTGGATGCAGGGATCAGGGACGGTAGGTACGCGTCTTCATGAGAGCCATGCTGTCGAGTGTCCGCGGGATTAAGGCTAGCAGAGGCAATAAATATTACGGAGGGGTGTTGAATGCGGATACGGGGGCGCTCTAAAGAGTCACAGTTAGCCCTATATTCAAATCAACAGGGCCGAGATCCTTACTTATGAAAGTCTCAATGTTCCAGATAACATATACATGGTTTCCTTCTCCAGTTTCACCTTCGAACTCGTTGACAACGACGAGAGGATCGGTCTGTGCGTCCACAACCCCTGAAAAGATTAGGTCCCGCGTGGGCGTTGGATTCTCCGCAACTGCCTCCGCAGGGTCAATGGCAAAAGCATCGAGGCGTATTTCGAGATTCTGGAGGTGAGATTTCAAGCTGTTTTGGGAGCAGTTGGAGAGTCTTAGGACGATGCGGGCGGTGCAGAATTCATCTGTATCAAACTGCATATGAGTAAGAGACAAAGCTCGGTGAGGGCACCGGGTTTTAGCTTACCAAAGAACAAAATGGATCGTTGGGGTATATACGAGAGAACATCGGGTAGATCGTCTGCACCTTCTTCGAGCGCAGACGTCAACGCCGCTTCTAGATCGATGTTTGAAGCATGTGGGACAACAGTATCTAGAACAGCATGCCTCAGGAACTCCCCAGGGATATCGAGACTAGGCATGGCGGGAGCAACAGTCGCATGTCCACCTAGTATCTGTAGTTAGAAAATGGCTCAGTATAATTCCAGAATATCGGATGTACTAACCATGCATTCACTCGCAACGGTGGGCTTTGTCTTTCGAAACACGCGGCGGCGCGGTGTTGGGGATGGTGAACGCATGCAAACAAGACAAACACCCAGGGCCTCGCGCGACGATCTAATTTTCCCCGAACCTCTATCAAGCAAGATAACAAGCAACAACAACGCCGGCCTTGGGAACTTCCTCTAGTGCTGCAAAATGGATCCAATGGGTGCGCCTGGTGGCCCTGCCGTTCTGTGGCAGGAAGCCTGCAATGCCGAAGGGAGAGTCTATTACTACAACGTTCAGACGAAAGCGACACAATGGGCGAAACCGGTCGAGTTGATGACGCCTGTCGAGGTTAGTGTAATACTCTTATACACGTGTATTGAATTCTCTGACCATTTATTTTGTTACACAGCGGGCTTTAGCGAATCAGCCGTGGAAAGAGTATACCGCTGATGGTGGACGGAAGTACTGGTCGAACTCGGAGACCAAGCAGAGTACGTGGGAAATGCCAGAGGTCTACAAAAGTGCGCTGGCACAGGCTCAGGCGGTGCAGCCTCCGCCTGCCGCGTAAGTAATCCGCTTTCATTCCATATGTATATGTTTGTACTTATCAATTTGCTCTTAGGGCCCCAACGTTCGTTGCCGGCGGAGTTAGTTCATTCTCTTCGTATCCCCAAACGCGTGATCGTGACGACTATGATCGGGGATACAATGGCAATCGTGGAGGTTTTGGTACTGGCGATGTCAATGGCATTGCCGCTGGTTCCATGCTGGGAACAACACAAGAACCGGACTATGCATCTCTGGAAGAAGCCGAGGGAGCATTCATGAAGATGCTGAAGCGCCACAATGTCCAACCTGATTGGACCTGGGAGCAGGCAATGCGCGAAGCCATCAAAGACCCCCAGTATCGTGCGCTCAAGGATCCCAGAGACCGCAAGGCAGCTTTCGAGAAATACGCGGTCGAGGTTCGCTTGCAGGAAAAAGACCGGGCGAAAGAAAGATTCGCTAAGCTCAGAGCAGATTTCAATACTATGTTGAAACGTCACCCGGAAATTAAGCATTACAGCCGGTGGAAAACTATCCGACCGATCATCGAGGGTGAAACCATCTTTAGGTCGACCAACGATGACAACGAACGGCGACAGCTCTTCGAAGAATACATTCTAGAACTCAAGAAGGGATATGTCGAACAAGAGGCTGCTGTACGCAAGGCTGCCATGGATGATCTTGTGACTATCTTAAAGTCCTTAGACCTTGAGCCCTACACAAGGTGGTCCGAAGCTCAAGCCATCATCCAGTCAAACGAGAGGGTTCAAAACGAGGATAAGTTCAAGTCTCTCAGTAAATCAGACATTTTGACAGCGTTCGAGAACCATATCAAGACACTTGAGCGCGCTTTCAATGATGCCCGTCAGCAGCAGAAGGCGGCGAAGGCCAGAAAGGAACGCCATGCACGTGAACAGTTTGTTGACTTACTTAAAGAATTGAGGTCCAAGGGCGTTATCAAAGCTGGCAGCAAGTGGTCTAACATTTACCCATCGATTCGTGAAGACTCGCGTTACCTTGGCATCTTGGGAAACTCTGGCTCGTCTCCTTTAGATCTCTTCTGGGATGTGATTGAGGAAGAAGAGCGGTCGCTACGTGGGCCACGGAATGATGTTTTGGATGTCCTTGATGTGAGTGTGACCGACGGATCAGTTTTACTTAAACAAGCTAACGTCTTCTTAGGATAAACGATTTGATGTCACTTCCAAAACTAGCTTCGAGGAATTCAATTCCATTGTGCTTTCTGACCGCCGGACGGCGAATATCGACCCAGATATCCTCCAGGTCATATTCCAACGCATTCAGGAGAAAGCTTTCCGCCGGAACGAAGAGGAGAAGCACGCAGCGGACCGTCATCAAAGGCGTGCTATTGACGCACTGCGCTCCCGACTGAAGCGTCTGGACCCCCCACTCCGATCCAGCGATACATGGGACCAGGTGAAACCCAAACTAGAGAAATATGACGAATACCAAGCCCTGGAGTCGGACGACCTCCGCCAAACCGCATTCGACAAGGTCATCCGCCGTCTGAAGGAGAAAGAAGAAGATGCCGAGCGAGACCGCGAATCACGCGACAGAGACCGCGGCAGCCGTCGTGACCATCATAATGACCGCGATCGCGATCGCGAGCGTGAGCGTGAGCGTGATCGTGACCACCGTAGCGGCGTCTCCTACAGAGGCGAGAGACGCGGAGCTCCTAGCCGCCAAAGCCGGACCCCCGAACCAGACGCCTACGAAGCCGATCGCCGTAAGGCCCAAGCCGACCGCGAGCGGTCCTACCGAAAGACTAGCGGCCTATCACCAGTCCGGGAAAGATTCGACGAGCGCGACCGCGAAAGGGACCGTCGTGATCGTGACCTTGAGAGAAGCACCCGCTCTCTCAGCCATTATGACCGCGAGCGTCGCGATCGCGAAGAAGAGCGGGAACGCCTTTATCGAACCCGTGGTGACCCACGTGGTAGTCGCGACGAACTCGATTACGGTGGCGATTCACGAAGCACTGTTAGCAATGACCGTAGACGCAGACGCGATAGCGACACAGAAAGCGTGGCGAGCCGCTCAGCTAAGCGTTACCGACGTGATAGCCGTGATCGCAGCAAGGGTGCAAGAAAGGATAGGGAACGTCGAGAGCGGACGCCTACCGCCGGCACGGCGGCAGATGAAGCGAAGGAGGAAAAGGCTGTACACTCTGGTAGTGAGGAGGGTGAGATTGAAGAGGACTAGATGAGTCTTGAGGTGTTGATATGAAATGGGTTTATTTCAGCGCCGTGGAAAGAGCTAAGTTTGTAATGTTGCAGAGCTCCGCGTGGTGCTTGTATCCTAATAAGACATGAACTACTTATTTCTATCATGACGCACATTGTTATCGTCTGTATGATTTGCTTCGTGTAGAAATGTTTCGAGCCTCTTACTCGCTGTCAACTGCTGCATCAACATATTGTTTAGACATGTGCCAAATATATAACTGAACCAGTGGGTGGGATATAGCAACTACATCGATTTCTATACAACCACGGGAGGTTTTATTCTTTTTATATAAAACAGTGACATAGTACTTGGCAATACAGTTGAGCAAGAAACGACACAGCACAAGTATGGAAAAGCAAGTCTTGGGTTGGATACGGGCTTGAGCTGCTGAGATATGAACAGGTTGGATCATGGTCAGGGCTTTTCTTTGAGAGTACTAGGCAGCTATCTATTCAGATGTTATGGCCATCAGACAGAGCCATCCTCTAGATCTTCCCTTGTCCATCTGTACAGTTCCCCGGTCTAATTTATTTTCCAGCAGCTTACTACATATTCCTTACCAGGGGTCCCCTCCTTGAATACGTCAACTGGAGGCACAGCCATGAATTGATGAACTAAAACCTAACTTAACCTCTCCCCCTTAATATAGATACAGCCCTGCACGGTAAACTCTCCCCTTAGGATCAATATAGGTAAGAGGTATTCTGTCTTAAAAGCCTCCTTGTCAGCAACCATAATATACTATTCGAGGGTACGAAGCTAGGTTTATATGAAGCTGGATTAGGGTCTGTCAAGGCCTGAATTACCGGGACCTGCACGTTCCAATTGGTAGGAAGCCCGACCGACTTCCAGAAGACTGCCATTGACAAGCTGCTGAACCTGCCAGAGTTGAGACTGGTCCGGACACCATCGGGCCAGTTGATGTGTTCTGTGACGACGGGGATCGGGCGACTTCACCCGCCTGCATGCGTAAGATTACAAAGGGAGAAGAAGAAAAAGGGAAAGACAAGCTTGGCAATCCGGCTGGAGGCCACAAAGATGCGGAGGCGTTTCCTGTCTACGCTATGGGTAAGTTGGTGCCCATGGATCATGGAATGTCTGTATAATCAACCGACCTTGTTCGCCAGCGATGTGGGTAAACACAGTGCATTGGTACCTCTATAAGCCCTACCGAAGGGAGACCTGTAAGCCAAATGTATGAAACGGTGTTTCTGTAGGATATGGGCTATAGGATGGCGGCGCTCTGTTGGCAGATATATTTTTTTTTCTTGCCGTGACTTGAAATTGAAATGCCAATTAAGACCAGCTTAATCGGTGAAATGCTGCTAATTAAAGGATCAAAGCCATCAGCAGTCCGTAGGGAAGGTTGTTGGAGTTAAGATCAGTCATGTTCCAAAGATCAAACAAGAGGTTCCGATGCTCTATTCGGAGTCTGACGAAGAGGAGAAGTTGGGCGAAAAGAGGGTATATATATATACTCCATTCACGGCCCTATTGCCCTAACCTGAGGAATGGAAGAACTACCTACGTAGCTCGGCTGTCGAGCCTCAAACAGGTTCGAGCTCCGTGATACTTAATCGTGACGAGCGGCTTTCAGTCATGCAGTCCAGATATACTAAGATATATAATTAAAAAAAAAAATAAAAAATAAAAAAAATACGACAGCCATTTGTATGATTGTACTCACCAAGCCCTGTGTGGGCGTCTCGCTGCTTTGCGCGGCTGTTCAGGCCACCCCAATAATCTTCACCCGAAGGAACCGAAGGCGCCTTTCTACATTTGCGCACCCCGATGACTCTACGTTTAAAAAGCAGAGATGACTCCACGCCCCTGCGATAGAGTCTGCCTTAATAAAAAATGTTGCCATTCGAAGCTAAGGCTTGTCGTGTATGAGGTTTTATCGCCATGTCTAAAGGCTTCAAGACCATCAATCTTGATAGCCATGATAACAGTGAACTCCGACGAGCAATCCTCGATAAAACCGCAAGCAAATATAATGATTTACTTAAGACATTTGGCTTGTAAGGTATATCTATTGACTCTGCTTCCGAGGCTAAATTATATATAGATTTATTGAAATGCACCCTGGTGCTGTCTCGCCACCAGATATTAGAACTTACAAAGGATTCATGGAATTCCTGGGAAGAAATACGAAAGGACGGCTTGACAAGCAGGGAACTCCTGTTTTAGATACGCTTGAAGGCAAGAGAAGGGACTTGGACGCTGGCCTGGCTTTAAGGGGCTACCCAACCCCAAAAAATGTCAGCACAACAATAAGGGAGGTTAGTCATCTGGCCCTTAGATATTTGAAAAGCCTAACCCTTTGTAGTGGATGAAGAAAGATCTCAGAAGGATATTAAACCTGTCTGATCTTGAGATGTCACGGGCTAGATTCTCTCGCAATGATCTCATTATTGTTATGAAACAGCTTTGGTGTCAAGACTCCTTTGAATACCGTGGCAAGTATCCAGAAAGAGCGAGAATTGAAATAAGTGCATCAATGTTGCTGTACTGCTTCACCTCAGCTAGGACAGGTGAAGTGCATGAGTCCACAGCTCGTCGGAGTCATGCTCGTGATTGTGGGGATCATAAAGATAAAGACCTAACTGCACGTGTTATGGCAGCCTGCTATAAAGTGAGTGAAATATCAAGTTATCCTAACATAATACTTACGGTCTTCCTTAGCATTTCTCTCTTTCCATTGAATGGGTAGAGGGCGTGATCATGCTTGTTCTTATTCACGAGAAATTTTGAAAGGCGCCTGGAGAAAGAAACGATGGGAACTCCCAATCCACGGCTTTTATGAGAAATATGCCGAAGGGGTTCCACTTTTCCTTAATCTCCTTACATTCTTTCTTCCTCAAGCATCATCTGATCAAGCATTTCGCGATTATATGACAGTAAGTGAGATATTAGACGCAGCGGAGTTGGCAAGTCATTCCCCTCAGGAGGATGACACAGTCATAACCTTTATTGATTTCAAGCCTGAAATCCTGGATACTCCAGTTTTCCGCCCCTGGAATGAGCAGGACATTAGTGCTTCTACTGGAAGAGCTCTAGGAGCTGATGCATTTGGCAAGCAATTTGCCGCTCTTGGATATCGCGCCGCGTATCCTGACAGTATCAATGTCCGAGCTTGTCGTCAATGGGCTCTGATGGAATCTGGTTAGTCTGGTTTATAAGAGAAGGAATAATACTGGCCTAGCGTACAGATCGAAATTACTCGGAAACAGCACGCATGAAGTTTGCCGGCCAGGGAAAACGAGATACCTTTGGAAAATCATATGCCCATCAAGTTGTCGAGATTGATGGAGCAGCAACATTTCTCGGAATACAGGACCGACGGGACCATATCACGAATCACCGCAGTATCGGGATGCGACGTAATCCTAATCTCTATCAATCGCTCCCAGCCAAGGCCGATATAGAATTCCAGCGCCGCGAGGACATTGTCCAGCTAGACTCTCAGATTCAATGTCTTAAGATGCAATCTACAGGAGAAGATAGGAAGCTCCAGAGCCAGCGACGATGCCTCGAGACAAAGCGAAACCGGCTTTATTTGGACGAGTTAGACCGTGTTCGACGCGATCAAATCCGCAGACTAGGCATTAACAGTACCCCGAAGCAGACCCTTTTTGACTATGCGCGAAAAGCAATGCTAGAGCGGGGAAAGTTAGCCGATGTTCTCCCTAATAAATTTGAACTACGCAGCCAAACAGGCCGAGAAGCACTCCGTGCTTTGAAGATTATTTGCTCACAAGAGTGTTCAGTTGCATACCTCCCAGGTCTTACTCCGATGGAGAAGGACTCTGGCCTGGTGTGTATTTGTGGCCAATCCATGAAAGGGTAAATTCTCCCCTTAAGATATTTCTATCTTGCTGACCAGCTAGAATATTCCCTCATAAACGCTGGAAACATCTCTATAATTGCTATCATAATCGACTTCGCCGAATGGGTGGCGATAATTTCGCAGAGTTCTGCTACGAGTGTAGTCAGTGGTTCAACAACCGCAATGAATGGCATCAGCACTGTCAAGATCACCTCAACAAACCTAATGAATTGCTTCGTTGCGACCCGTTTATATTCCGGAATTGCCCAGTCAAGCCTGGGTACTGCCCCTTTTGTTTGGGTGATAAGTGCTTAGGCCCAACCCGACAGATGGAGCAGTACCTGGATGGGGCCAACTGGTATAACCATGTTATATCTCACCTCAGCGATAAAAGTATATCTGGCGAATTTCAATGTCGCCACCCCGCATGCACACAGGCATATGGGACACTGGAAGAATTATTATATCACCTAGAGGATATCCACTTTTGTAAACCTCGTCGTGGGCAGAAGCGGAAATTTGAACCATGAGTGCTGGCGAAAACCTATTTTGTCACTATGAAAGAGGACACAGACTAGAAATATCTCCTATATCACAGTTAATGGGAACTGAAATACTCTCCTCTTTGTTTTCTGCTTGCCATCTATCTTAACCACGAAGCGAACCACTAACTAATAGCTGTTCAATTACACAACAAACGTGAAAATAGTATTCCTAAGGAGGATAAATGGGGTAACATACCCTGCTGCAGTATAACACCCCTCTTACGTTTCCACGAATACGAAGTTTGTTTTGATATAGGTGCTTCGGTTCCTGCAGATTCTAGGGTATCCGTGCATCCCTTACGCCGTTGATTCGGTTGAGAGTGCAGCTTGAGGAATTGTCGACACTTAAGTTCTAAAATGATAATTACTATTCGTAATCATGTACTGCAGTTCCCTTTGCTTTTAGAACCGGGACAACAAGGAGACCGGAGGAGGAATCTGCTGCAGAAGCTAGGAATATATGCTTTGACCTGTCAGCACTGATAGTTTTTGTGTCTGCAAGTGGAATGATTTGATATCATTGCTCCACCCCTCCGGATTTGAGAGAAGGACGGACCGACAATTGGCATGTGCACATTTTAACCGCGCTAGTCCATATTGGGGTAGTTATGATCTGATAAGCTCCATGATAAGAAGCCGACGAGCCCCAAGTGACTTCCCGCTCTCTGGTCCAGGACAATCAATCATGGTTCTCTTCAGATGGCGCGGCAAGCGAATGCCATTGTAGGTCGCACCATGATTAACATGTCCGTACTGTATCTCTAACTGTTACAGGAAAATTAAAGAACATATGGGTGATATGGCTGTATTGATAGCTACTTCGACTGCACGCAAATTAGGCCTTCACGAGGCTGATTTCGTCTAGGTGATTTTTAAGCACACAGAGCGCCCATTCGTTCTCAGTCATAACAAGCATGCTGAAGAGAACACTATCTCTTTAAGCCCCACTGCTGGACAAAACCTATCAGCTGAAGCAGAAGATCAGTTATATTTACGCAATGCAAGGTTATCTACTGTGAGTCTGCTCTCCCGTAACCGCTGCCTTGCTAATATCGCAGGTCGATTCTATTACCCTGTATCCCCTTCCTGATGTAGCAGCCTCCGAGGGCTCTTTGCTCTCTGATTACGTCTATCCTTTCTTTAGCAGCGGGGTGCACCCAGTCCATATGGAGGATTTATTCATATTGGTTCTCAAGGTCCATTCTGTGTATTCGATATCAAGCCAGGAAAGTGCGGGATAGTTACTCCTGAAACACAAATCACTCTTGTTAGAGGATATGGAGAAATTACTCCCAATTATGCATCTATTGATGATGTATTGCGATGTGCCTTGGAGCTAAGGAGAAATGTTGATTACATTACCCCGACTTGGTGCGGTGAATCTTTGGCTGATTTTGCTCGAGGAGTTCAGAGACTGGTGGATCTACTCCAAGCCCCCCTTGTATGAGAAGATAAATGAGTAAATACGTGCACTTCGAGGACATTTGATTTATTAAGACTTTGAAATAAGCGTGATGCCCAAAGAAAGCAAAACCAGGGAATAATATCACAGAATGAGGCTGTCTTACAGTCATTCTCGAGATCGGTCTGACCCACTTGGGGTGACCCCTGGTCCAAGTATATAAGTTTCACTAGGGCCGGTGCTATCACATATTGCCGGCATATGCTCAGGATGGGATCATACTACCTCGTGTCCATAGCGGCTCAACTGGTGGGGTCCTTTTTCTGAGGATTTCCTGGAATAGCTTCTTCAACATTGTGGGAGATTCCCGACGCCAAAATGTGTGCTTGTCATGGATAATGCTTCCTTCCACCACTCGCAGCGTGTCGAACGGCTGTGCTCCAATACAGGAGTCAAACTTTTTTACTTGCCACCTTACCGAATTTCAATCCTATCGAGAAATACTTTGCCAAGCTGAAAGCTTATATCAAGAAGTTTTGGCCCGTCATTTGAATAGAACCCTGACCAAGACTTTCGTGCCGGGAATGTGTTTATGATGTTGGTGCTAGACAAAAGAGTGCCGAAGGCCATTTCAGACATGCGGGCATTGACATAAAGCAGATATAAGCGGATAGGACAGAGCCATTTATTTATATGGTTAGGCTTGATTTTTTATAGGTACATCGCCTTTCGAAAGTAAAAGAGCGCTTGAGCCACATTTCATAACCAATCAGAGTATGAGAAGTGAGCAGTGATTCTTTATTTGGGGCCGTCATCAATTAGTGCCCTAGCAAACTATAGCCTGTTACAAACACACCAAGGTTTGTCCATTGACTTTGCCACAGAGGGGTTATGCCTTTTGACCAACTCTCAGCAGATGATGGTATCAAACGTGCTCAAGTCCACCCCCGTAACATGATAGCTACATGAATGGATTGAATATAGACATATTTTATAGACAATCTAAGAGGCAAAGTTATATAAACCAACTATCAGAGAAGCCAACCAAACATGCATTAATGATAAAGGAAATCACCATATCTGCCTGCAGATCACATATCCAGCGCAATATCCCAATACTCGCCTATTATTTCTTGCCCTACGGCGGGATGACTGGCGCCCCAGGCATCGGGGGAAGCTTCACAGGCTTAAATGTCGCCTCCTTGGAGAACTTGACATACCCGTTGAGATAGGCATGCGCTGATGTAACCCATTTACCGTCTTTATCCAGAAGAATCACGGATCCATGGTACGGGTCGTTGCGGTTGGGCATGGGATGAGGGTTTCCGCTACCCACGTTAGCTGAGCTCTTACTTCAATCCAAGGGAGGTATGCAAGTGTCTTACATTATCTGCGCGCTGACAACGTGAGTCTTTAGCCCGGGGACTTCGTCGATGGACTGCTCGATTTGCTGGATCAATCAGTTGACGTCGATGGTTGTTCCTTGGAGGGACCAGTTGAGCTGTTTTAGCTGTCTGGTAGTGCTTGAGAATGCTCGCGAGGCCATGATTGTTGACTTCCGTAGATATAGATATAGATAATGCGGGAAGAGAGTGGTTCAATTGTGAGAGTTGCCTCGGAGTATGAAAGTAATCTGATAAGTTTGCGTTGATGCAGATGAGCTACAAAGCGCTTCCGAATCCATTGGCAGAGAAGCTATAAAAGAATATAGGTCATATCACACTTCTGCAACACATTTGGAACTAAAGTATAGGTGCTTCTAATTATGGCTGTCCTTGCGTATTTACCGACAGCTCCTTAACCTACCACATTGGTTGCATT
Organism: Aspergillus asperescens; assembly: GCA_027569075.1. NCBI lineage: Eukaryota > Fungi > Ascomycota > Eurotiomycetes > Eurotiales > Aspergillaceae > Aspergillus > Aspergillus asperescens. The sequence continues at coordinate 92,624 of JAPDEH010000091.1, read as the reverse complement.
GCCGCCTTCCCCACCCATCCATCCCTTTCCATGATTGCTGGTTTCAGCTGTCCAGTAAAATTCGAACACAATAGGATATAACTCGCACTCTACACTGCTACAGTCGAGACTCAGATAGAGGCTGAAACAGTCTGTGTTGCAAGCGGGCGCTAAGTACTTAGTGCTCAGTGAGTTTCCACCACGGCGCTAAATTCGGGGCAGTGCCTGATTGATCAGCTTTATCCACCATCAGCAATGCCAAGAATTGTTGATCACCTACGCGCCGTTGGACTGTACAGAAGCAGTCCCTCAACCAATTGATGCATGACCGGATCCATTACGAAATGCTATTATTGTCTGGCATAAAATTTGTATGAGTCGTGGCCTTCGGCAAGGCTGTCTACCTCGCCGTCTTGAAGTTTAACACTAGTCTGTATCAGGAATAATTGTTTCTCGAGCATCTTGCCACGTGATCAAGCTTACCAGCGGTGCCCGGGCTTTTTCTTGATCTTCTCCTTCTTCGACAACTATTGATATCACATTCTCTCGTCGGATGACGAGGAGTAACTCTGGAATGAACACTATAAGGCCGTCCGCTTCCCATTTGTGCGCCTTGCTTCGCAAGAAACCATTTCCGATGCCTTCTCCTGGGCCACCTTTATCGCCTGGCATACTCGTCGATGAAGAGAACTCGCCAGTATACGATTCCAAGTACTTCTACCCAGCGAAGCCTGGAGAGTTACTCGCTGATCGTTACCAAACCCTGGTTAAGGTTGGCTGGGGCGTGTCTTCAACAGTATGGCTCGCGCGTGATTTACAAGGGTAGCCTTCAATTATTCCTGTTCAATTTAAAGCTCTCTTTGTCTCTAACAAACATGCAGACATGTCAAAGAGCCAGAGAGAATCATGGCACTGAAAATCACCAATTGCAATGCGAGTTCCGCTGGACATGAGCGCGAGGTTGAAGAGCACATTTCCACGGCAGACCCATCACATCGCGGTTGCTCACTTATCTGAACTTTACTAGACTCTTTTGAAGTTAAAGGTCCGGAGGGTTCATATTCATGTCTTGTCTATTCGCCTATGAGAGAGCCATTGTCGATGTATCAGCGACGCTTTGATGATAGAAAGTTACCGTTGCCCCTCATTAAAATATACATTCGTGCTCTTCTTACGGGGCTTGAATATATTCACGAAGAATGTAGAACAGTTCATACGGGTAAGTTTATCTTCGGCCTTGTTCCCCGTCAGTGATACTGAGCCCAGGCTGCTGCCTAGATCTAAAGCTTGAAAACATCATGGTCTCATTCGAGGATCCAACCGTGCTTGCTGAGTCCATGGATTCTCAGCTTGAAAAACCAGTGGCTTTCAAGATTGATTCGACTGGATGACCAGTGTATCAGTCCCGGAATGACTTTGGGCCACTTAAAAGCCTGAGAAGTATACCACAACTTGTCGACTTTGGCTTGGCAACCAGACTCGAGGAAGACGATGACTAGGGCGTCTGGCCTATTCAGCCAGATCACTATCGGGCGCCAGAGGTGATACTGGGTAATGGATGGCAAATGCCTGCGGATATTTGGAATCTTGGTGTTCTAGTACGTGCTGTTGTTCTCCAAAGTTGTTGCATCCACTAATGCCAGGCTAGTTATGGGATATGATCGAAGGCAAAGAGCTATTTCGGCATATCCATGATCAACGAGGTCGCTACGATGCTAAACAACATATCGCCGAAATGATAGCCTTGCTTGGTACACCCCCTCCAGAGGTCATACAAAGGTATCAATACATGCGAGAGTACTCGTGGCCAGAGCCCGTCCAGCTTAGAATAGAACCGGGCATGAAGGAGATGCCATATTCCTTCTGAGCCCTGGATCTTATATTATCCAAGCCAATAGCAACACGCCATCCCGAAATATCATCATCAAAATCATCATCTAAGTCTGAGATCTCTTCTTCAGATAAAGAATCAGAAAAGCCGTCCTCATCGGTACCAGAGGCGCTGGTCTCTAATCGCCCCAGAGCATCACAGAACTCTTCAAACTGCTCGCGATCAATGGTCCAAGCTGTAGGCCAGCTGCGCTCTTTAAGCATGCCTTGCAATTTTCTCTGACAGTCGAGGAATTTCCTTTCATTGCCTGACTTAGTATGGTCCTCCGTAGCAGCTTGAATTTCGTCACCGAGGGACACAAAAAAATCAACGTTTATCAGGCCATCGGTTGGTTTCCGCTTCTGTTGGATATTCCTTGATCGGATTGTTGTGTTGATGTCTTTCAATTGGTTTATAGCCCGATCTGGTCGCTCGCCAGGTAAGCTCCAGAGTAATGACGCCAGTAGTGGGGTGGCGGTATCATATTCCTCACTATAGAGTGACATGATTAACGTACTTAGTGATAAGAGAATTGAGCAAACGGTACCTTTATATAGACCATGTACATTTTATTCAAAATGCACAACTGTAACTTCTCAATAGAGGGCAAATGTGATGTTAATGACTTGCTGTCTTTGACAAATGCACCTTTTGTCTTGAGGGTTCTTGACCGCCCGAGGCGGCAGAACGAATCGGAACTTCAACTGCTGCGTTGCCCCCCCAAATAAACAAAATGTTCACCCCATCTTCTGCTCCTACATATCATGTCACCAGCCCATCTTGAGCTCAAATCATACTCAGCAAAAATCTCCTCAGTAGGATTTAAATCCGGCGAATGACCCCTGGTGCCATGAGGAGACCAACCTGTCTTTCGGAAGCCTCTCTGTTTATCCCACCCAGATTCATCCACGTAAAGAAGATTATAACAGGAAAAGTCAGATATATAATGAAAGTAGGCATCGCGTATCAAACATATTATTCTAGCTGGGCCGCCATATCAAGTGCCCTGATTAACTTAGTTTAGAGCTGTTCGCGATTTTGCGGTCCTCGCGATCCTGGCGATACGTTTTTACTTTGGCGATAAAAGTCCGCGGTAATATCGCCATACTTAGGCTTACACGATACGATATACCAGATTTCTAACGGTATCGCTGATCGTCAGCTTTCCTAATTGAGCTGCTATAGGATATTCAGTATTCATTATAAAGTAGGAAATAATTGCTGCATTTAATACCACTGTAATATCATATTTTGAGGATATGAAGACAAAGCTATAGAGCTAGATTCTGCTAATATCTGTAAGATAGATTCTGAAGGTAGGATCTCAGAGGAAGGGGTATTAATAAAATTATTGATTTCAAACTTTGGACATCCTGGTAATTGATCTATAGGTAAGGAGTCTTCATCATATCTACATACTATTAAGAGCAAGATAATCATGCTAGATATGACATGTTATCCTTTTATCATTATTAGGCAGTGCCATGACAGATGAAGGCTAGATATTCAAGAGGATCCATAGATAAAGCAGCTTATAGTCTTAACCTGGGAAGTTTTCATGAGAGCTTATATCACATGACATTATTTTGGCAGTTTTAGCGATATTTGCGATACAGTCCGCGATAATTATCACCAGCCTTGGGCTTATGCGATATAATCCGCGATAATTATCGCCAGCCTTGGGCTTATGCGATATAATCCGCGATAATTATCGCCAGCCTTGGGCTTATGCGATATAATCCGCGATAATTATCGCCAGCCTTGGGCTTACGCGATGCGATCCGCGATCCTACTGAATCATGGCGATATCGCATCGTGAACAGCTCTAACTTAGTTGGTACACATTCTGACTAAGATGGCCAATCACTTGCTAGACTTGACCTGATTTTATTTGGGAATGTCTGGACCAGTCATTGATTTCATGGGCTTGCCCGCCTGGCTTTGGCGATTTTCCTAAAATAAGTATTCCTTAGCATGCCAGTAGAGTCCCAGATAAGGTTAATAGCTTACTCTAAATCACCCGAAGGCCAGGGAAACTTTTGTTATTGGTATCCCTCGTAGGAGAGTCACCACGGTAGTGGCGCAGCAAAGGCCAATCGAAGCGGGGTGTCGGGTGCGGCCGGGAGGGAAGGGCAGAAGGCCACGTCAGCAGTCTTGGCATTCTAGGATAGTTGGGTGAAGAATAGAGGGCTTCAGGCCTTCAGGTGAAGGGCTGAAGACAAAGCGGCATGGGCGCTAAACCCGACGAGTCCAAAAAAACAGATGAGCACGGACATACAACAGCTGGGATTCGCATGTGGTCACCCACCATACTACTAACCAGCCGGCGTGTGGTTTAAGTACGGCTGAGCGGACGGGAAGCCCTGTTTTCCACACCCTATGGTCGTATGTGATAGACAGAAAGAAGAAGTGGTCTATATGGAGTGTCTTTATGCAATGGTAGGTGTTAGTGCTGTGGTGAGACGCAGCTAGCATGACGCTGATATAGAGCGAATAACTAGCTCTCGGTGTACAAGTTTGATGAAACATCACAATTGTTAAACGGCCGTAACTAGGCCTCGTACGAACAATACTTCCGGCTTGGGGTTGCTAGGATCTATGCTTCGTCTACGTGTGGAAGACTGGAGATGGCGGATTCCACCTCGATTAGAGGAATGCGGATATGAGCTATGTCCCCAGAGCGCAGATAGTCACTGTCAAACACCGTCTGGGTGGCTGCGGCATTGTCTAGATACCTAACATTTTAGTCTCAGCGGATACACTAACTTTAGTTTGGCTTATGGCTTGTGTGATCAGATGACAGGACAGAGTAGGTCACTGAATGTTCATAAACTCAGGGTAGACCCTTTTGCCAGGCGTGGCAATACAGTAGAAGTACCTTACATAGGGTCGCTCTCCCAGAGACACAGAAATTATGCTATAATATCTGCCTGATTCAGACTTCCTTGGCTCCGTGTTCCAGTCTTTTTCACTCCCAGCAGACATGTGAGAGTACACCAATATTCAGGCATATGGAAGCGCTCTATATACTGCAGCTAGCCGCACAAACACAACGACTAGCCTGTGACAGCTTCTCTTATCCAACAGAATCCCAGCTCGGCCCTTTGTAAGATTCCTGCTGGCTTACTAAGTGGCCAGCCCTGATCAAGCTCAAAAGGCCAGCGTAGCCCTTTTCATGGACAGAGGAGTTACCGTGTGTACTGGTCCCTATGGCATCTCCAACACTATTCCTACCTTTATAAAGCAGCAACAGAGTGTTGGAGTTGGGATGAAACATCAATACAGGATCTAGAGGCATGTAATACCCTGGAACAAAAATGATCATCAGGCAGCTGAAAGAATCTGGACAATTGCCGCCCTACGTTCAGACCTAGCTAGGCCTCTCAGTCCATTATATAAACAACACTCCTGGCAGTATATAAGCAGAGATTCCTGGCCCAGGACCCAGAGGGTGAATGTGTCTAGGTGGTTGGCCTTGATTGGGGAAAGGCGGCCTCGAGAGTATATAGGCCGTGGGTTGGGAGGTTATAGACGAGAAAGATTGTGCCATGATTGATGATTCATATATAGCGAGGATCCCCCCCCGGCGAAGAGACTGGAACGCTGAGGTATATATCAGTAGTACCTTATATTGATTTGTGATCATGGACTATCTATCTCTTTCGAAACCTTATTCCCTCATATTCCAGAAGGTCCACGGTGTGAATGCCGGTAGGAGGGAGTCATATTGTCAGAACTAATTACTGGTGTCGGATTAGGTCTTCTATTCTATCTTAAGTTAGACCTTAAGGATATCCTGTAGACAGTAGAAGAAGTCTTTTACAAGTTTATGAATAAAAGCCGTAATATTGCACCATAATATATATTCAATGAATATATAAGTAACGCATAAACGAAGATGGTGGCTAACAGACCATCTGTAGTGGTGCAGCGCGATCATAGAAAAAAAAAAAAAACTTTTTGAACAGGCTCAACAAACTCCAGCGGTATCAATCATGCTAACCAAGAAAAAAAAACCTGTCGCCCATGAAATAACAAGAACCCGGGCCTAAGAAAGATCGAACAAGACCCCGAGACTTCACTTCCTGCTACTTCGAAGACTATAAAAAATACTTATGGTTCGAGAATCGAATATTGCTGGGTACAGGCAACGACGAAGGGGAGGTAAGAGGGGTTGACGATGAGCGACGGTAGGCTTTTTCCTTGGGGAAATATCAAATTTGGAGCTGAGGCAAGCATGGGCTAGCCCGCCTACTTAGTTGACGTAGGTAGGAACCACAATACAGCTTCGGTACTGGTCGCCACGGCCTCGCCCTCTTCGTCATCCTCCTCGGAGGTTCCCTCCGCATCACTGTAAAGCTCAACGCCACGACGAGGACGTCGTCTTGGTCGATTCGCTGATGCCTTGGTAATGCCGAAGAACGCCCCTAACCGAAGGATTCTCCTGTACCGACGACGATGCCGTCGCTGGTCGGAGTCACGGCCATCACGTCTGTGAGGCACGCGATCATTTTTCTTTGAGGTGCCCTCTTCATTTCTCTTCCTCCAGGAAGTACTAAAATGTAGCATTAGCATAATTGACATCAAAAATGAAGGGATGCAGGGGATTTATTCCCCTCAGGTATTACTTACGTAGTTACCGTTCAACTTCTGTTCTTGGTCCATTTGACTGTTGTACTTGTTGATACGAGGGCGGTAGCTGTTGGGGTCGCGACGAAAGGTTACGTCAAGGCTCCTCAAGAAACTGTTGCACCCAGTCACCAGAGATTCGGGAGTATTCGCGCGCGCATCAATAGATGGCTTGCCATCGAACACGATGACGCGGTCAGCGAGATAAGTGGCCATGATGAAATCGTGCTCGACAATAAAGGCAGTCTTCTTGGTGTGCATGATGAAACGTTTGATGACCTTGGCTGCCACGATACGCTGTTCAGAATCGAGGTAAGCACTGGGTTCGTCAATCAGATAGATATCGGCAGGCTGGCCGAGAGCCAACACAATAGCGACACGCTGCAATTCACCACCAGACAAGTTTTGGACTTCTTGATCAATAAAATCATCGATCTTAAGCGGCTTGTAGACGTCGGTCTGGAACTGGGGCGACAAGAATGCGGCCTTGATCTTCTTGAAGAAAAGTTGACGGACAGTTCCTTGGAACTTGGGAGTGATCTTCTGAGGCTTCATGCTAATGTTCATGCGAGGGATTGAGGCGGTGCCGTCAGGCTTCTCAGCACCCGCAAGCATTCTACAGAAGGTGGTCTTTCCGGTTCCATTTTCTCCCATCATGACGATGATTTCGGAGTCCGTGAAATCACCGGCTTCGATCTTCAGGTGGAAGTTTCCAAGGGTCTTCTCCATGGACGGGTAGGTGAAAGCACGAGCTCTGTCGATGATGAAGTCGTCACCGGCTTCAGCAAGACGGAAGGTGAGAGAGTCTTCTCGGAACCGAAGGTTCTCGGTTGGAACGTGACCGTCTAGGAAGATGTTGATACCTTCACGCACTGAAGATGGTAGGGTAACGACACCGTAAACAGCGGGCTTGCCGTACAGCACGCAAATGAAATCAGAAAGATAATCGAGAACAGACAAGTCGTGCTCAACAACAATGACATAGTCGTCGGGGCGTAGGAGATCTCGGATAGAGCGGGCGGCCGCGAGACGCTGCTTGACATCAAGGTAGGAGGACGGCTCATCGAACATGTAGCTTTTTGGCTCATCAGTACTCGAAAATATGTCCGATACAAGGATTAAGCACTTACACATCCGCTTTCTGAACGCAGACTAGACCAATGGCGAATCGCTGAAGCTCACCTCCAGAAAGGTGAGTAATATCGCGGTCCTGAACCTGTCTAAGCTCTGCATTGAACCATTAGTAATGAATAACGCCTTTGGCCGATAGGTTCCATACCCAGATTATCCAAGGTCTCTTCCAAGTTTTTCATTTGCGAACGGGCCTTGATGAGGTCTCCGACGTTCTTGGTAGGGCCCTTCACAGCTCGCGGAATCTGATCCACGTACTGAGGCTTGACCACAGCCTTCAAGTCGTCTTCCAACACCTTCGTGAAATAGTCTGCTGAGGTCAGAGGCGGCCATCCACGTCAGGAACAAAAGGGAATAAGCCTACTCTGCAATTCCGAACCACGGAAGTACCTAAGAATCTCCTCCCAGTCCGGTGGGTTTTCATAACGTCCTAGGTTGGGCTTCAATTTTCCACTGAGAATCTTCAACGCCGTACTCTTTCCAATACCGTTTGTTCCAACAAGACCGAGAACCTGACCAGGACGGGGCATAGGAAGACGGTGAAGTTTGAAGCTGTTGGCGGAATAACGGTGGGTGACCTGGCTTTCCAGGTTGGTCGGCAGGTTGATGATATGAATGGCACCGAAAGGGCATTTCTTCGGACAGATACCGCAACCAATACAGAGGCGCTCGGAGATGAAAGCAATTTTGGACTCGTTGGTGACCTCAATGCAAAGTTTTCCGGTGCGGACAACGGGACAGGACTTTTTACATTCTTGACGGCATTTCTAAATTTAAGGGTATCCAGAGTCAGCGACGAAGTAGTGGATGGTAGATTAAATTGGAAATTTCCGCCCACCTTAGGTTTGCACTGTAATAGACGTGTTGATATAAGTATATGACGTTAACTAATAGTTAGCGGGGCATTTGACTCTCACCTTGTCACTGCTGACAATGGCAATTCTGAAAGAAATCAAAAAGTTAGCTGCGATAATAGTTTTATCAGTCCGGGGTGCTCGTACCTGGTAAGCTTGTCGGACATGGTGCGTCGAGGATATATTGAAGCAAATGTGAAAAACCAAAGCAAATATAGGTCTGGGAACAAGAGAGCAAAGACGACAGAGGCGGATACTGGACCAACGGGGTAGGGCCTGTTCAGCGACGATTGTGCGGGCCTGGAGTAGACGATACCAGATATCCGCGCAGTAACTGGGTTCGAGAAGGGGGAGACGTGGCGTGGATTCGTCGAGGAGGGGCTCTCGCGACAGAAATCTATGCCAGGCCTGATTGTGGGTAGCACTTCTTGCCTCAGGCACTAAACCTATTATTTCGTGAGTTTCTGATTGGATGAATGACCAACCTTCGAAACTTCCACGGAAATAACATTAATCCGAGTTAAATAACACGTGACTAGATGCTGTCGCTAGTTCAAGAATGGGCTCGCTTGTTAATACACTAGCCCAAACAGGGCTTGGTGAGAAAGTGCAGCCTGGGGGTTCAGGCTGCAGCAAATTCCTTCGCTGTGACTCGCCCGTCTCCCCAGCCCGACGTCCAAGTCTCTTCCCTCTAACACTCCCTCATCATATTCTCAGCGGTCTCCCATCATTCCTTTGCTGCTCTCCACCGTCTCATCCCATCCACCCCCTCCCCTTCCCCCACCTTTCTTTTCATTTTCTTCACAATTCTCTTCCTTATTTTGCGGTGATTAGGGGTCACCAAGCTATGGACTGTAAGTATTTATTTCTTCTTTCGTTGTCATCTCCGACGTGTCATGGTGCTGCCGCTTGAGTACATCTCTACTGCCTCGACCCACTTGAGATTCAAGGCTTCCTCGACTTTTTTGGACTCAGGGTCTTTTAGACCTTGTGAAGTCGAAATTTGGCTCTATTTCTCTCACCGGATCTGATTTTGCTCTTGCTTTCCCCCCTACAATCGCTGTTTTTCACCTCTGCCCTTTCCGTCGCGTCTCATCTAACCCATCATCAAAATCATGTCAATACATCTTACCTTTATCTCCTATCTCATTCTCCTAGTCTTGTAGCTTCTAATACTCATGAACTGGGTCGCATACCGCTGCTCTACATCCTCCTGTGTCTTCTGGCCCTCCCCTAGCTTTTTTCAAGCTACAATGCTGATGCCTTTCTTCGTCTATAGCAACTAGCATGGTGATCCCATCTACCTCCGAACCCGGGGTCACGAGGGCCTTCACCAATGGGTATTCGGTGTCTCCTGTCGCCAATGCTGCCGGATTCAAAGACGACTTAGCAGCAAATGGTCATGAGAGCGCTGTCACTCATTCCCCCCAAGATGACGCTGCCTCCGAATCCTCTTCCGATGCAGATCCCGCGGATGACTCGTATAATACCGATTCTCCTGATGCGGAAGGAGAGGATGATGAGTCTGTGATGGAAAATAGGGTAAACGCTAGTACCCCATCCATCGCTGAAAATTCTTCCTCCCCCGAACCTGCACGAGGCACGAAGCGCAAATCGCCGTCTGTCGATGACGCGGACCTCATTCGACGGAATCCTGACTTGTACGGGCTTCGTCGCAGCGGACGAGCTCGTACGACGCGCAGAATAGCTGACTCCTCAGACTCAGAGTCTGACGACGTGGCGCCTCGCTCTAAGCGTCGGCGCCCTGCTCCCCCACAGCTGTCCTCGAAAGTCCCCTCACATTACGCAACACAATCAACATGCTCTGACGAGTCGGACAGCGATGAATATGGTGGCAGTCGTGCCCGTGCAAGTAAGGCAAAACGTCGACGACTACTCCAAGCGTCCGCGAATAACGTCCCTTCCCATGCTGAGGTACGTTTCTCGACAAGAAACGCTGCTAGGGTTTCGAACTACAACGAAGATGACAATGATTCAATGTTCGAGGATGATGCAGACGATTTAACGCCGGGCTACTGGGTGAACACGGTGGACGATGACCGACCAGCAATAGATGCTGTGCTCAATCATCGTCCCAGGGCTGGCGTCGACCCGAGCGACCCGGATGTTGATCGTCACCAGTTCGAATTCTATATCAAATGGCAAGAGAAGTCTCACTACCACGCGACTTGGGAGACGACCGAAACTTTGGCCAACTGCCGGAGTATACGCCGTCTTGAGAATTACGTCCGGAAGGTACTCGCCGAAGATTTACGCTTGAACTATGACGAGGGCGTGCCGCCCGAGGACCGAGAGAAATGGAATCTCGATCGTGAAAGAGATGTGGATGCTATTGAGGACCAGAAGATCGTGGAGCGAGTCATCGGGATGCGTGAAGGGGAAGATGGCAGCGAATATTTGGTGAAATGGAAGCGCCTTTTCTACGACTCCTGTACATGGGAGAGTGAAGAGTTGGTCAGTGATATCGCTCAACGCGAGATAGACCGTTTCCTAGACCGTTCCTCGCGGCCGCCCGTCTCAGATAAGAAGGAAACCAACTCCCTCACCCGCAAACAATTCGAACCCATCAAGGGAACGCCAAGCTTCTTGCAGAACGGCCAGCTCAAGGAGTTCCAAGTCAAAGGTGTCAATTTTATGGCGTTCAACTGGGTAAAGAATCGCAATGTCGTCCTTGCAGATGAGATGGGTCTAGGGAAAACCGTACAAACCGTCGCCTTTATCAGCTGGCTGCGTCATGTCAGGCATCAACAAGGCCCCTTCGTGGTCGTTGTTCCTCTGTCTACCATGCCTTCCTGGGCCGAGACGTTTGATAATTGGTCCCCTGACCTGAATTACATCGTCTATAACGGAAACGAAGCCGCTCGTAACGTCCTCAAAGAACATGAGCTTATGGTGGACGGTAACCCTCGACGACCCAAGTTCAACGTGCTCCTGACGACGTACGAGTATGTTCTGGTGGATTCAGCATTCCTCAGCCAATTCAACTGGCAATTCATGGCAATAGACGAGGCTCATCGACTGAAAAACCGGGAATCTCAACTCTATGTCAAACTTCTTGAATTCAACTCCCCCGCCCGCCTCCTCATCACCGGTACCCCTATTCAAAATAACCTAGCCGAGCTTTCGGCCCTCTTGGATTTTTTGAATCCTGGCCTGGTCAATGTCGATGCAGATATGGATCTCAATTCGGAGGCAGCCTCTGAGAAACTCGCCGAGTTGACAAAAGCGATCTCACCGTTCATGTTACGCCGAACAAAATCCAAAGTAGAATCCGATCTGCCCCCCAAGACAGAGAAGATCATCCGTGTTGAGCTTTCCGATGTTCAGTTGGAGTACTACAAAAACATCCTCACAAAAAATTACGCTGCGTTGAACGAAGGCACCAAGGGTCAAAAGCAATCGCTTCTAAACATCATGATGGAACTGAAGAAAGCAAGTAATCATCCATTCATGTTTCCTAACGCGGAAGCCAAAATTTTAGAAGGAAGTACTCGTCGCGAAGACGTGTTGCGAGCTCTGATCACCAGCAGTGGGAAAATGATGCTTCTCGACCAACTTCTAGCCAAGCTGAAGCGGGATGGGCACCGTGTCTTGATCTTTAGCCAAATGGTGAAGATGCTTGATATTTTGGGAGACTACATGGAATTCCGTGGCTACACATATCAGCGTCTTGATGGAACAATACCGTCAGCTGCTCGTCGTCTTGCCATTGAGCATTATAATGCGCCCGATAGCAGCGATTTCGCATTCATCCTATCCACGCGAGCGGGTGGTCTCGGAATCAACCTCATGACTGCGGATACCGTGGTTCTGTTCGACTCTGATTGGAATCCTCAAGCTGATCTTCAGGCAATGGCAAGAGCACACCGTATCGGCCAAACGAGGCCAGTCAGCGTGTATCGTCTGGTCTCTAAAGACACAGTGGAAGAGGAGGTGATTGAGAGAGCACGTAACAAACTTCTTCTCGAGTTCATCACAATTCAGAGAGGTGTTACCGACAAAGAAGCGTCTGAGATCCAGAATAAAATGGCACGAGGAGGTGTTACTCTCGGCGAGCCTAATTCTACTGATGACATATCTCGAATTCTCAAGCGCCGTGGGCAGAGAATGTTCGAGCAAACCGGGAACCAGGAGAAACTGGAGCAGCTTGACATTGATTCGGTGCTCGCGAACGCTGAATTACATCATACAGAGCAGGCCGAGGGTATACAAGCTGACGGAGGCGAAGAATTCCTCAAGGCGTTTGATTACGTTGATATCAAGGTTGACGACCTCAGTTGGGATGATATCATTCCCAAGGAGCAACTTGAAGAGATCAAGACGGAGGAAAGGAAGAAGGCCGACGAGAGATATTTAGCAAACGTCATTGAGCAGAACCGGCCACGCAAGCGCAATGCTGCAGGGGACGAACGAGAGACCCGCGCGGAAAGAAAAGCCAAGCGACAAGCACGAGTGCAGGTCAGCATGAACGATGGAGATGGGGATGATGATTCGGACTCAAATGTGCAAGCAGACCCGAAGCGGCCGCTTGTGGAGAAGGAGTATCGTCACCTCCTCCGATCCTTTCTACGTTATGGTGACATCGATCATCGAGAAGAGGAAATTATCCGCGAGGCTCGCCTAACAGAACGCGACAGGGACACTGTCAAGGGCGCACTCCACGAGATAACCGATAAGGCTGCGGCGTTAGTTCGAGAGGACGTGGAGCGGATGGAAGCGCTCGAGAACGCTGGCAAGGTTATTACCAAAAAAGAGAGGAAAGCGGTTTTGTTTGACCTCCACGGTGTCAAGCGCCTCAATGCCTATACAATCGTTGAGCGTCCGACGGAAATGCGTGTGCTAAAGGAAGCAACGCTCGCTGTAACTGATTTTAGGAACTTCCGCGTTCCGGAAGCCACAAAAGCACCCGATTACTCATGCCCGTGGGGGGCGAAGGAAGATGGAATGCTCTGTGTTGGTATTTCCCGCCATGGGTATGGTGCCTGGACGCAAATTCGGGATGACCCGGATCTCGGGCTGGCAGACAAATTCTTCCTAGAAGAACACCGAGTTGAGCGCAAAACGGAACGGCTGAATGCAGACGACAAGACTACGAAATCTCCTGGCGCTGTTCACCTCGTTCGGCGAGCTGACTACCTTTTGTCTATCCTTAGGGACAAGGCTAGCAATGGCTCAAATGTCATCGCGAAGCGAGCAGTGGAAAACCATCATCGCAATGCCCGGAAAGGAAACTCTCGCCCACAAGCAAGTGTTAGTGTCTCAGCATCTCCCGCTCCGTCGTTTCAACGTAAGGGCCATCGAGAGCAAGATCGAACTCGCCACAGGTCCCACACCCATGGAGGCCGAGATAGTATGGAGCGGCACAATACCCCGAGCCGCGATTCCCGCCCAAGATCTATGCACGAGAATGAACGCCGCCATAGACCGTCTGATGCTTCAAGTGAAGATATTCGCCGTCGCAAAATCAGTGATAACGGCCACTCGAGCAAGGAGGACATGTCACGTCGGTTCTTCAAACCCATCCATGACGATCTTAAAAAGGTCGCGGATGTCACTAAAGATAGTTTCCCAAACAAGGCGGAACGCGCCTCTGAGCTGAGGCGCCTACTCAACAAGATCGGCGACTTTATCAACAGCAATCTACAGGGGGAGAATTCAGTTTCTCTCTCTTCCCTTGAAACTCGATTATGGTAGGTTTAGCATTGCATTTATCTCTGAACAGTCTAACACCGTGAACAGGCACTATGTTTCAGTCCGTTACTGGCCCAATAAAGACGCAGGAGGAGCCAAACTCCAAGAAATGTACCACAAACTAATTGATGTCCACAAGAAAGCGACCGCAGCCAAGGTCTCTTGAAATGGGGACTAGAGAACCCCTCGATATGCATTAAAAGCGCAGTTTCTGAATCTGTTCAAACCCTTCTTCTTCCCTTACCCTCTTCGGTTTCCTCTCTCTTCTTATCGTTTCTCAATTATGCATACTTGGGAAAGCATGGCGATGGCGTCTGGTGTGGTCTAATCCAGGGAACTTTGAACATCATTGCCCTTGTAGTGGACTTGATACGATGTTGCATGAGATATTTCTTGTTCTTTTTTTTTTTTTTTAAATTTTATTTTCAATATTTCTTTTGGCTCTTTGTCTTGCTACCTTTTGTTTGGAACGAACCGGGTTCAGCTGTATTTCCACTTTACCTTATCCTCTACTACTGCTATTTAGATCCGCTCCCCCTTCTGCGCTGGCGTTGGCGGGCATACATGTATCCTACTATTACGGATGTTTTTGAGGACCATCCATTTACTTATTCTGGGAGATATGTTGAAATGTTGTTGGACCTCGTTTCTATTTCAACCATCATCCATGCCTGTTTATGATTTACACCGTGGATGAAGGAGTGGTGGCTGGCTACCGGTTACTCTTTTCCTCTGATGTTATATAAAGATGAAAAGTGTTGAGAATCCATGATGAGTCAGGACTTCTACTTTCAAGTTGTATGAGCATATATTTATTGTAAAGCGAGGACCTGCAATTTCCCTGTTCCGGTTAGTTTTCCTTTTTTTTCAGGATAGCCGCCTGGTACGCTGTATAGTCATCACTGCCCACCAGCCCCTCCGAGTATATAAGAACTGTCCTTGCCGTCTTGTGTCAGATAAGGTCTATCGTTCCTTCTTAAGTCGGACTTTGAAGGATATTCTGTGGACAAGTGGAAGAAAGCTTTCGTAGGGTTGTTAATAAAAGGTCTCATAGCTTTGATTCTGAAGATAACAGACACTAAGTAAAACTCCTAGATACAGGTGTAATAACAGTCCCTAAATACCTAATGTCCACAGTTCCCTGAGTCTGACATATAGGTCCCCCGATTGTATATGTAGTTCCCTTGCTCGTGTATATCAGATCGCCTAATACTACACTAGCCCTAACTAGTCTTAGCACCATATCCTCTGATATGATCGTGCTGGTACGGAGTACTGTACATTGTTTCTCCGTTGTCGTCACAGCCTGACTGGCACAGCGTCATGGCCGTTTTGGTGTCAGATTACGTTAAGATATCTAGCTTACTAAATGATGACTAAGCGAAGTTGAACCGTCAGGGCACGCGGAAGGGTGGGGATGCAGCTCGGCGTGGTCTGAAAATAACTCGGCGTGGTTAGAATTCCCTTGTGTTGCTGCTGTCTTGTCTTCGGCAGTTCCTCTCAGGTTGTGCCGTTGTGACTCTCACCGTTCTGGTTGGGTTCATAACAAAAGCAAGTATTCCTAGTTGGCTAACTCTATATCAAGTTCAGCAACAAGCCATCATCCTCACACATGTAGGATTTACCTATCGCAGTCTTCATTTAACAGAGGCCAACCTAGCTGCTCTGAATGCCATTTCTCTTAATAAAGGAGATCTGATTCTTATACAAACACCCTCTTAACATTGCAATATCTGCAAGGGAGCGAGTCTGCTTCACGGTGCTGGAATATTATCTGATGAGACTTGCATGAAGAGTCGCCCAGGCCTTAGTTCGAATACAATTCCCCTAAAGCAGGTAGAAACTGTTTAGGAGCAGAGACTCAGATTATAAGGCGCGTGTGGCACGGGTGTATTATGTTAGACTCCCGTCGTAAGTACCTCCTGCCTCTTCCAGAAGCTATCAAATGCTGAGTCTTTCTTTCAGGATTCTCCATTTGAGGATTTGCCAGATATTAAGAGTATGATGTGAAAATCCATTGCCTGCATTTGTAGCTATGAAGCAGAGGTGCTGGTTACTACTAAGAAGTACTGGTAGAAATTACAGCCGTAAACAGCCTTAATGGCAGTTATTTTCAGCACTGATTTCACTGATCCTCAGAATATATTTGTGAATGCATATTATAGCTTCCTTGTAGCATCGAAATGGCTAACAACTGTAGGACCTGGATAGATCTACATGATTATATATTTTTTATTTTTTTTTTAGCTATTGTACAATCAACATCTACTTGGAATATGGTTAGATGTTTGGAACCTACCTTCACGTCATGTATACTAACCAGGCCCCCGTCCACCATAAGCCATATCACATATATATTATGGGTAGTTACCGCAATCATTATCAGAACCCGTCACTTAGAAAGAACCTGAGTAAACTCAAGCTATTTCAACTAACTCCCGAGGCGATCAGCTGAAACCAGTATACAAGAAGTCCACCCTTATAACTCCTGTAAATAGCCCCAAGCCCCAGAGATATATGCGCTAGGATAGCACACTAGAGGATAATCCTAAGAATTACTCAATAAAAAGAAACAAATCTGCTATAGGAAAGAAAGCTCTCAAAACGCCTACTATTAAGTATCAGTAAGAAGACGGTTAGGTTTAAGCTAGGCGATGGTGATAACAACAATGCTGAGTAGGAAGATATTACATAAAACATCCAGTCGAAAAAGTTCATATAAATCGCTTGACCTTCGAGAAGAAGATAGTCCACGTAGTTCTGGTTCGATTGAATGTAAAGGATCTAACAGATTTAACGCTGAGATAGTGATATAGGATGAAAAAAAGAAAGAAAACAACCTTAAACTGTCATTGAATCCCCCTACCTTAATACATAGTGAAGAAATAAAGAACGAAAATTGCGTGAAGATCGCTTGGTACAGTCACTGGTCGTGGGAGAAAGGAAAAGGGACAAAAGAGGCATGCGGAGGGTCATATTCATGGTGGGATAGAATCCCGATTATGTTGCCCGTTGCCTGTGGCCGCTATCAGGTGTGATTGTTTCCCAGCTACTCCGTTTGTTGGAGGTGCAGCAGCAGGGGCTGCCACACCCTCGGTGCCAACGAGTGTGCTGAGGAGCCGGACCTCCGCATCCATCAAGTCGTCGAATACAGCTTCTTTTTCTAACCACGCCTGTTTCCTCTTCGGCCTGATTTTATCCCAGTCACTTCGTAGACTTAAACCGTCCTGTTCTGCCCAGTGGATTTGTCGGCGGAGAAGCCTGTACAGCTGGTGCGGGATCATCTCAAGTTCGTGGTCGTCGAATCCAACATCGGAGCTGAACTCGGGGACCTCGAACTCGTCGAGGCCTTCTGTCCCGGCCGTGTCGTCGTTGACGCTCTCGCTAAGTTGCTCTGAGTCGTCTTTAGGTGGGTGCGATAGTTTTAGCCTGATACGTTGGAGCTTGCTAGCTGGAGTGCCGACCGGTGTTCCTCCGATATCATGCCGTTTTGGGACAGGGTCAGACGGGCGCAGGGCTTCTGTTTCGTGTACTGTTCGCATGTGCTTTGCGAGGGCATCGGAACGAGTGAAACTACGATCACACTCTGTTGGGATTGCAAGCATTGTTGTTAGTAGTCAAATCGCTATTGCCACGCGAAACAACTGGGAAGGCAGGGAGGGGGGCCAAGTGAGGAAGGGAAGAAAAAGACGACTTACCAGGGAGCGCGCAGTAAAAGGGCTTCTCTCTTGTATGGCTCCTCATGTGCGCACGGAGTGCGTAACCGCTTGCATGCGTTTGGCCCTTCCGAGGACAATCGGACCATTCGCAGGAGTATTTCTTCTGTCGGCTACCGACATGCTCGTTGTGAATGTGTTGGACCAAGTCGTCCATATTTCCGAGGTCTTTAAAATCGCATCCATCCCATCGACACACGGTGACCTGGTCGTTGCATTGGCCGCTGTAGTCCTCGTCCTGGTTTGCCCCTATGAGAGACAGCGTGGTGGGTGAGTTGGGAATTTCGCCGGACGTATCGGACGATATGGAAGATGACGGGGACGCGGGCGGAGGCAGCTCATCCTGAAATGATGTCGATACAGGCGTGTTACGGTCCCAGGATGCCATGCCGGTGCGGCGACGCTTTGAGGGAGGCATGTTGGATGTTGGGGTTGAGACACCCTGCTTGGAGTCGTCGCGATCCGACATATCGTCGGAGGCAACGGAAGAGAGGGGGGAACCAGGAGAATCTGCCATTGGAGGGGGAAGGATTGTGGTCGGGTAAGAGAGCAAATCGATGACTCAAAAGCGGAGACAACAAGGCAGGGAGCAGATTTGGGGGTGAATCCAGAGTTTGACTGACGTGATGCTGGCGTCTGGATTCTGGAGAGGATTCGAGTATACAGCCGGCACGTGATGAGGCTATTGCTTTAAATCTCCGACCAACTTTTCCTCTCCTCTTCCTCATAACAACCGACGCGCCATCGAATCACCACCCAGCTTGTCTGGCCGAATTGACGGGTGAGTAAATACCTTGCCTGTTTTCCTGCCTCTTAATGATGATTTTCTTCAAGAATTCTGCAATTCTGACAATCTCCACATTGTTGTGAGATTGCGTGTTGACGTTCTACACTTGATCTGATTGATTACCCTTTTTTTGCCGCGGCACTTATTGAAAGTCGTCGAATCAGGCTAACGGTAGTCCCTAGTTTTTCAACAGGTCTAATTTCAATATGACGGTCACACTGCCTCCCTAGGCGTCGACGTTGAACTTGGCGTTTCTCGAAGCTATCATAAACTGGGGCCGCGGAGGGTAACAATTCAGATTCCGCCCACAATTCATCGATCTCATTATATCTGCTGAGTGTGCGGGGATCCCCTTGCGCATTTGAGTAACTGTACTCGTGTTACCAGGGATCCGGACGATGTCCCAGGGTTTGCGGGCAGCTGCTTATGGACCTCAACCAATCGGTTTGGTTTTGGCCCATTGCTTCGTCCTATAGCATTCGTAGAGCGAAGAAAATCAATGCTAGGCTTTGCGACGGCGGCAATGCACGTTTTACAGAACGACGTTATTGCAAAAGCGTCAAGCCCTACACGTCCCCCCTCCATTTCGCAAGATATTGAGATTCGACTGGGCCTAGCCCTCGTCCCCAGTCGGGGTTAGGCTTGTTTCTGGTACCGTCAAACTGACCGGCTCGATAGTGATATTGTGAGAAGGCACCGAGTCTTTGCTGTTGGTAGAGCGTCGAGATATCTTGCAGCCAGACTCCACTAGGTAGCTAACTCAGTGTCAATGCAATATAGTGGATAAATTCCCATTTCATAACTATTTGTGCTGTAACGATCCCTCCCAGTACTCCACGAACAGAACGAAACTACCTATCATTCCCTATTAAGCCAAACCTATCAACTCTGAACTCCCAGAATCTAGCGTAATAAAGACAACCAAACAAGCCCCAAAACCCCAGCTCCTGGTCTCAACCAATCCAAACTACTGCAGTCTAATTTCATCACTACTATTGATCGCCTCCTGAAACTTCTTCCTCAACACCTCAAACAAGTTAGCCACGAACCCCTCAGGGTCCTTCGCTGCATTCTGCCCCTGTCCTTCAGTCTTCCCATCCTTCCCCTGCTCGCTAGTCTTCCCATGCTCTTTCTGCTCCTCACTCTTCACATCCCCCTTTTCTGGTCCATTGTCGGTCTGGTTGCCATGAGACGTCACAGTAGGCTTATCACTCTGACTATCGTCGATGGGTACAGAAGCCTCGTTGTCAGCCTGGCCCTGTCCCTCGTGCTGCTCTAGATTCAGTTTGTTGACTTTAGTAAATTCATCTATGCCTAGTCTGGCGAAGATGTCTGCGAGGAGGTCGGTTTTGTTGGGGATCATTCTCTAGTATTGTTTGTTAGTCCGGAGTATTTGGTTGAGTGGGATTGTCAAGGATTGTCAATGATGGGTTGGACTAGACGTACAGGGTCAGGGATCGGAGAGCGAGGTTGGAGTCCCATCCTCCTTGGTTCGGATTGGTTCATGTTGTTGGCTGGGAGGGGCAGGGCGGTTGTGAGGGAGGGAAGGAGGATGGTGGAAGTGATGAGGACCAGGGAGGTCCATGATGTTGTGGATATCATTGTGTTGTTTTGGGTAGGTATAGGTAGTAGTTCTTGTACAGAGCTGGAGAAGGTACTAGGTTTATGCAGGCAAGGGAGGTATATAGATGAGATTGATTGAGTTTGTAGCCCTAAGAGGTGAGATTTAGCATTAGATATACCTACCCTCTGTATCTTCTTGCCACTCGAAAAATTACTTGGCCATCATGTGGAATGAAGTTGTAGCGTTGTTTTTTTGGGGGGGGAGGCGCTGGCATACCAGTGCCCACTTACCAGTATCTACCACCAGTTGGCCTGTTGCAACGGGGTTCTGTACTGTATATACGAAGTACGAAATTTATCTAGTAAAAGCTTCAGTTCTACTAGGGCTCTTTCATGCATCAAATTGCTTTGTATATATTAATTGAACAGTTGAAGAAGACAACGGCACCCTGTTCGCATTTCTGAAACGGGAACTACCAGGGTGTAGGGCTGTTCTCTTGTTTTATCGTGTTGTTTAAGATAAGGTTAATCAATTCAAACAAGGGTCTTGCTCCAGCATTCCAATGGCTTCAACCGGGTAACCTTCCACCGGAATGTTTAGCTTCAGGTTTCCTGCCACTTCTCGAGCCTCGAGGCTGAGGGTCGAGACTTGGTGGGGAAATTGTGGCTGAGGAATGTTTCGATGTCGATTTTCAAGGGTGGCAGCAAACTTGATGGTGCAGATACCCTCCGTAGCACAGGTTTTCCAGTATGTTTAGTACAGATGGACGATTCTATATCAGCATCTTGAGGTATGAAGAGGAAGAGTGTACTTCAACCGCGGAATCGCTCCGTCCACACCCGATCCGGCCCGCACCATGATACTTTTATATCCATCCCTCAGGCACAACTTCATCAATCACTGCAACAGTCATTGATCTAAGCTATCAGCTATAATTAACTAGTCACCTTATCACAAACTTCCTACATTTAACCACATCACCTTAAGGCTTAACCTAACCACCACCCACAATGTCCCTCCAACCACAATCCTCCCCCTCCAACCCCACCACAACACAAACGCCACCAACAACCACCAACCCCAACCCCAACCCCAATAACAATAACAATAACAATGAACAAACCCTGTACGAAACGGGCCTCCAAACCCGCCGCGCCGTCGTCGGCCCCGAACACGTCGACCGCTCCCTCTCAACCGCCAACGCCTTCACCAGCCCCATGCAAGAAATGATAACCGAATGGGCCTGGGGCAATGTCTGGAACCGACCGGGGCTAGATCGGAAACAGCGCTCGTTAATGAACATAGGGATGCTGATTGCGCTGAACCGCCAGCTTGAATTGGGGGTGCATGTTCGCGGAGCTGTGAGGAATGGGCTTTCGGAATTGGAACTTCGTGAGGCCGTTATGCATGCTACTGTTTATTGTGGGGCGCCGGCTGGGATGGAGGGGATGAGGACTGTTGATAGGGTGCTTGGGGAGATGGAGGAGCAGGGGGAGATTAGGAGGGAGTTGAAGTGAGGGGTTTCTTGTCTTTTCTTTCTTTTGGTTGTTGTTGTTGTATGGATTTGGTTTGGTGGCTGTTGGAAGGGTAAGTAGGTGCTAAGTACCTGGATTAGGGTAGTGTAAAGAAAATTAAGTTATAAGATTAAGGTGTCCTGCGTTTTGCGGTATACTGCCGCTGCTATCTCTATGTATGGCTAGCATAGCGCTGAATCGGATATTGATATCCAAGGCTGTACTCTAAAGTATCCGGAGACTGTGCCGAGGATAGTTGGACAACCACTGCTCACAAGCAAACGACTGGGCGAGTATGTTAGATTAATCAAGTTTAGAGTGTCGCTGCACGGACGAGGTTCGGTTTCAGCATCATTATCTCTCCTCCATTAACTCCATCCAGCCGAATGCCACCGATGGATGTATGCACGGCGAACATGGCTCAATCGTCCCCGCCGATAGCTCGAATCCGTCCCCGATTCACAAGATAACTAGAGAACCCAAAGGTATTATTCCATCGAGCAAATGGTCTTAGACTGCCTCATGGCTTGGCCTGGCCTGACGAACCCCCCCACCTATACTAGGGCATTCGTATGCACCTACGTAAGTGAGCGAGCTATCAGCACATAAATGCCGCCAGACGAAGTATAAAGCTCGGAGATGGATTCCCGTTTTGTTGTTTCTTTACGTCTGGTCCTCGTTCTGAAATTCTGAGTGCTTCTTGGCTCCTAGTCGGTCGCAGTTGCAAGCCGCCCAGCCGCAGTTTCTTGGAGGGAGCGCGTGGCATTTACGTATAGCCACAAGCCACGGCGACCCCTCAGGGAGCGGGATGGGTCTAGACAAGTTAGTATGGTCCTTAGACATCGACTGACTTGAAGCTAGACACCGAAGAGTCGAGCGTGGCCGGCTTAATTCTTCATCGCTGAATCTAGATCCCTACTGCGGAGTGCATGACGACTTTGCTTACGTCGCTTGAGGTGACGAGGCTGCAGATGCTGTTGGAGGAAAGTTGCGTATCGGAGTTTCTTCTTGCATAATTCGCGCAGATTATTGAACGTAGATTAGATACGCGCTGAGTTCACGGGTGTGAGGGGACTCGGGGAGGAGTTTGGACAGAGGAGGAGTGCTAGTTATGATGTTATCATGCTTTGCTAATCATCGCGGGCGGTTAGGGAGTTAGGGCAAAAGTGCCGAAAAGCGGGTCGGGAGGTTTTCCCCACAGTAATTTGCAGAGGGCAGAGGGCGGAAAGGGACTGTCTCTGAATCTGGATTACTAGTAGACTATGGAGTCTGAAGAATATTTTGATGAATTGTGGACCCTGGAATATTTCGAGAAGACTGAAGGTGTCCGTGTGGTTGACAGTTATGAACTGGAACTGTGGGAGGGGTGGGTAAGACTCGGGGTTCCTAGGTTGATAACATGTGGCTCAGGACGGAGCATGTAGTCTCCGAGTCCGAGCAAAATACCGAAAAGCCGACTTCAGGTCTCCAGCTCCATTTTATTATTTCCTGATTCAGAGAGTGCTCCACTTTTTGTCCGGAGACTCCGGACCCTGAAGATCTCACGCAACCTGTAGCTGACTCAGTGGCTCAAAAAGCCCTCATTGATTGATTATTATTACCGTATTGGTACGGTTATTGCTTTGTCGGCGGAAGAGAGATCCCGACTCAGCCTGTGATGCTTCTCGAAGTCGACCCTCGCTTCTAGCTGAGATTCTGTCCCAGACTAGGCGAGCCGTGGATGGGACCATGCAATGATACAAACGCCCACTCGATGTTTACTTTTTAGCGGAACCTTCTTCCCTCCACAAATTTTCAACTATCAGATTGGTCAGACTTTGTCAGCAGCCACTGCCAGCTAGAAGTCCCTTCCAAGCTTCGTATCCGTATAGACTGTGCCAATTGCTTGGCCAGAACCAGGGGGCAGAACGGACCATTAATCGTCCTCGTTAGAACTTCGGTTCCCATGTACTAATGTAGCCGCTTAAGGAGAGGGCCCGACCTCGTCCACATGGCATTCCTTCTCGTGGCGCGTGAAATTACAGGGTCGGTCGGTTTGGCCGCCGATTCCGAGGCCATCTTCTGTGTCGCTGTGTCGCAGTCACGGACTCATGCTGGTGGCAGGGGGAGAGTCGAGACTGAGTCACTGGATCATCACAGGCATGTCTACGATCCACACAGCTTGCTCTGATTTGTGGCTTTCAGAAGACCCTGATTCAGCTCTGTCAACCGACAGGTGGGCTCCTGAGGCCAATCGAACCGCCCCAGGCCACAACAATATGGTTACCTAACCCTCGCATACTTGGTGTGCTGTTGACTGCAAATCCTTTTGTCCTTGACCATACAGGCTAAGGAGCAAGGACTTGGAATTAGCTTGAAAATTAACTCATTGGATTATTAGATGTCTCCAATTTCCATGCAGAGGTCAGCCTTATGCCCACTTGCCAAGCTGGACTGGACAACGCCTCTTGGAATAGCGTCAGCCCAATGAGCAGGGGTCATCCACTAACCGCATATGGAAGATGGACGGCTCTCGGCATCCAGGTGATGGGTGATGAGTCAGACTCAAACTCAGATTCAAACTCGAGTGTAAAACTAGACAACGCAGGGACAGTCACTTCGTCAACAGACCCGCGCTTGATCAGTCGGTTCGGGCGAGTAGACTGCCGGCTCCCGAGACTCCAGGTTCAAGGTTGAGATCAACAGTGCCAGAAACTTGGCGTCTCATCACTTTCTTGGGGAGTCGGGGTCCCGATCCACTGCTTCCAGGGACTCCAATGCCGTTGGACACGGGGCTCCAGGCTGAAAGATTAATATCTGGGCTTACTGGCTTCGTGGGCGAAGGGCTTCGTTTATACTTGGATCAAATCATGCATTATTGGTGGTCCTTGTGAGGTAAAAGAATGACAGCAAATTACCTCCTAGTGCATTTTCACAGGCGCTGTGATTGCCACTTATCTCCGGGCACTCGTGACATCTTGAGTCGTACTTACTTCCCCCGGACGCTTCCGCCTATCCACTAAGCCCAGGCTAGGATGAGACAGGAATGCCCTACTCATCGTCTATTGGAATTTGAAAAGAGTACCCTGATGGAAAGAAATGAAACCTGAACCTGCGGAGTCCACATGAACAGAACAGCCCCAGCCTGAGACTACTTTCGATGGCATTGACTCTAAATAGCCCAGCCAACTTAGTCTTCCCACCCAATATGATAGGCAAAGCTAAGACTATTCTAAGTAAACAACGTATGGCCCCAAGAAGAAAAAAAAAAAGGCCTCACTTGTCTCAGAACTAGTAGAAGAAGTTCAGAACCTCCCCAAAATAACATCCAATCGTGTATAGATACTTGAGGTCGGAACATTGGCTAGATACGTAATCATTCTGCCGCGGGCGCCCAAGCCACACTCCAACGGGGTTAAAACTGACACTAAAAAGTTTTTTAAAAAAAAAGGAAAAGAAAAGAAAGAATACTCCGGACTAATAATAATAACAAAGAAAAGAAACCTTGTCTTGACTCTTGGAGGAATAATGTTAATCCAATTTTCAAGCAAAGACCGATCGATCAATGTCATTATATTATTTATAACTTCGCGGTCTGTAAGTAGTCTATCCGGAGATTGCTAATTATTGGGATCCATATCCATACTTCGTTAATGGTATCTCCTTCGTTATCATCCTTATGCTACTGACACTGATACCTCCGCACGGTATACTCTTCAACTGGGTGGATATCAACCAAATATTGGAGACTTGCAGGTGACGAAAATCCAAATAATAATTTATGCGTTAAGGAGAAGGATAATGTCATAAGTTGTGCAAAGCCCGAATCCAGGGACTGCCGGGATCTGCTCAAACCGAAGGGAAAGAGGCTTAGGGACTCAGGGTGCGTGGGACCTCGTGCCAATGATAATCGCGAATTATTATCCCGAGTTTTTGGTTCCAGTGTGACGTTTGTTAAATCCGAGGCTCGGAATGCGGACGAGTTCCTTGCTAGGGATTCCATCCGCCGCACCCTGCTGAAAGTGAAGAGAGATTGTTTGAGGAGGCATCTATTATTATTGTTGTTATTATTATTATTATTATTATTATTATTATTATTGTCTGATCCTGTTTGAATCGGACGGTGGTTACAGAGTACAAACTCCAGGACTCAGCAACGGGGAAGTGCTGGACAGCACAGGATTCAGGAGGGCTAATGCAGATAGAGCACCGCCATCCGGCGGTTCAGGGCTCAAGGCAGCGTGGTTAAAAGCTTGACCACAAGGCTCTGCCCGTGGACCTAAGCAGGGCGGCTTTACCACGATGGGCAGGGATGGACATGGAAATGGAGAGGGGCCAAAACTAAAAGTTTGGTGGGCTCGGCCTGAATATGAGTAATACTCCCTTGATATAGTGTGTCTTACCATGGTCGGGCTCGACCTCTGTATTTTTGAAATGCCTGTACCGGATCTGCGCGGGACTTTTTTCTGGTTTTTGGGTTTATGGATAAATTTTTGTGAAGCTAGATTGTTTCCTTGGGATGGCTCTTCTTTTCGCATTGGATTATTGTTATATTCTCCGCTCGATCTCCTGGTCAATGGTGAAGATCAAGAGAGACAGGCTTCTTAATAAATGCTGTCATTGCTGACGACAGAACACACGTACTAGGCAAGGGTAGAATGGGTTAGATCGAGTCAGTGGACTCTCGTGGAGGGTTGAGGCGCCTGAAAGGGGGTTCGGCAGAGTTTAGAGCCGGAAGGGTATCTGACTATCTGTGGCTGACGCACTGCTCCGTCCCACGTATTCGTTTCAAGGGCCCGAGGCGGGGAGTGGAGGCACCAGCTTTGCTGGCGGGTGTACTTCAGAGGAGATTCTGCTGCACTATTTGGTATTGTGCATCTAGAAATCCAGAGGATCTCTCCGTAGAATAATAATAATGGAGTAAATTTGAGAAACAGGGGCTATTAGTCGGGATTAATATATGTCAAATCCCCATGCCCCAAGGCTGAGAGCAAGCGGGTCTCACGATGTGACTATTGGCAGTTGGAACTTGGAGCTGACAGGCGAGAAATAATAATAATAATATTATAATCATATCCTGGGTAAAAGGGCAGAGGCCAATGTGAAGCAGTGAAGAATTATGCTGCCTAACGATTGCTCCACTCGGACGAAGCTCGAGTCCACCAGCGCCGAACTAGTAGCATTGTAGTAAGGTACCACCCTCTCTGAGAGTCTAACTCAAGCCCCGTCTCTCCCGGCCTCATGGTCAGAGCTTCTGGAGAGACCCTGGACCGGTTTCAAGATGATGCGGTTCTTATTTCTTCATCTATTTCCCATCCGGTGTGATCTCATCCTCTTCGGCGCTATTTTCCGAGCCTCTCTTCCGTCTTTCACTCCTCTTTCATCTTCCGTCTCTCCTCTTCCCCTCATCCGGCTTCTTTACCAGTCATCTCGCTGATCCCCTCTGTCAAGAAGAATACTAATCCCCTCGACTCTAACATCCTCTTTCAGCCGCCTAGCTCTTGCACCTCTCTGGAAGACTGCTGCTCGAGTTTACATTCCTTGCTACAACCCACCGCGTTTTTTCCCTTGAAACCTAGGACTACTTTCTCCTGGTCCAATTCGCAATCATCATCTTCTTCAGGACGCACTCCTCCTATTTCCTATTCCAGGTTCGACCAGGGCCTGCTAAGAACAGGCAATAAAGGCAACCCATTGCTGCACCGAACCGTCTTGTCGACCTTCCGTCTCGGGATCCTGATTCCCCGCGCACAGCACTCCTCAACAACCCTGTCTGAAAACCAGTTTATCAACCGACTCTACTGGAGTCCAAGTACCTATCCGGCCTTCAAGCAAGGAAAGGTGGTCTCGATTCGTCAACCGGTTTGCTGTCAGATCCGCGCCCAGGTGCCTGTCTACAGATCGAAGCGCGTGTTACACCAGGGAAACCACAAACATCGTCGAATACTGCTGGTGTGTGCCCTCTTAACCTTTTTCTCCCTCTTTGCTTTTCTTTTCTTTTCGCTCAAGATTTTTCTCCTTTTTTTGTGCGTCCTGTTCTCATCCTATAGAGTTTCAAAACGCCGCCACTCTTTTCCCATCAGCCGTTCGTAATTAACAAAGATCTCGAGCTGACTGTCTTCCTAGAGGCTTTCGTCTTTTCTCTTTTCTTTTCTTTTTCTTTCCCCATCAAGTTTTCCATGTTAGGGAGATGGCTAGCTGCAGGACAAGTTTTGTGTCGATTCTGAACAATGATGATAACCCGGCATTCGCGGTTCGATCGGCTCACGAGATACCCAAACATTATCCCACCTCTTCACATCAGTATCCACTAGAGCAGCCTCCAAGAAGAAGCACGTTAGATTATCACTATGGCCGCACATACTCCGACTCTCCATCGCCCAGGGTAATGCGGCAGCCGTTTGACCCGGTCACAGAGGCCACCCGGCCGACCTCCCCAGGTTCTTCAGATTGCTCTTACGATTATGCAGCCAGCTCTAGTACGAGCTCTTACCACAATCACTATGCTGGTCGTCGGGATACTTACGCCTATCAGCCACGTCCGGAAAAGCGGCTCAGCAGTAATTCTATAGCCGAACCTCCGTCTCCACAAACATCGATCGCCAGCACTTCGAAGGACTCCGTGGCTCCCAAGCCAGCTCGCAAGAACAAGTATCCCTGCCCATTCGCTGCCAGCCACGCCTGTACCGCTACATTCACGACCTCGGGGCATGCAGCCCGCCACGGCAAGAAACACACGGGGGAGAAGAGTGTGCAATGTCCGATTTGCAGCAAGGCGTTTACTCGAAAAGACAACATGAAGCAACATATTCGCACGCATCGAACGCATTCAGACGACATGTCTTCAAATCCGGCTCCACGAAGTCCGGAAATGAGCCGGGAATGGACGGCTAGGAGAAATAGTCGTTTGTACGATAATTAGCCATCGGATGCAAGTTCTCGGCGATATGATTGCCTCTGATAACACGAGAACGACGATTTCGATGTAAAGCGGCAGTCACCGTCACGGGGTTCCTTTCTGTACTGCCGTCACCAAGGTTGATACAGAAATGAATCTCCAAGAGGGCATCATATCCCGCGAGATGCCCACTGTGGCCCTGGGTCTTGATAAGACTCAAATACCAGCGCTTGCCATTCCTTCGAAAAGAAGGGTCGAACAAAAAGACGCCCGTGGAAGAGGCAGAGGTGACTGCTGGACGGCACTAGCTGTCACATCCTTTCTACTCCATTTTTCTTTTACTTTTCTTTTCCGCCGTCTGAAAATTACGGATAGAGTTTCTATAGATTTGTGCTTCCAGACGGACAGGCAAAGGTCGGTATGTCAACTGTCGTGTCTGTGTATGATGAGAAGCGTGGATTATTCGCTTTAATTTCCTTCGGCTTTTTTGCATTGTCTTTTTTCTGCTTCCTACATTCTAAGACTTGCTTGTACGTTATCAGCGTTTTCTTCATTTAGTTTGTCCATGTCTATGTCATAAGGACATAGAGGTCACGGGGCCGAATCGGCATGTATACTATAACAGAGCAACACAGAAGGGCTCACTCCAAACCCCAATCATACGATACCCAGAGGGTTTTTCTTATTTATTCACACATCTCTCTGAGCCGAGGATTGCTTACCTTGGTAGAACCATGGAACAGGACCACCGGGAGAAGTTGGGCTGGATCAGGGACCCGGCGGCCCAGAGTTATGCTTGATATGGTAGAGCTTATTTGATGCCTTATACTATAACCTCGATTGCAATATAGTCTACCTACATAGCACATAGCCCCGTGAAGTGGTTGCTTTTCTGCCTTGACGATCACCGACTCAGCATATGACATCATCGAACTGAAACTAATAGTTACTACAACCGTATTATTATAGCCCAGTCACATCATCGTGAATTCAGGTTGAGTTTTCCATCCACTGAGAGACGTTCCCGAGCCACCCTTTCTATCTCATCCAGGCCTGGTTCATTGCAATTCCATGTACAGACGGCTGTCAGCCACAGATCACACGGTCGAGAACCTGATGAAGTGTGGCTTGAACACAGCCTCGACCTCAAAAGAATCAAACAAGTTAAGTTACGTCAAAGTCAGTGACTGCGGCTGGTGCCCCGCTAATCGCCACACTTAAAGCAGCTGCCATTTGTGCCTCGCTCATCATCTCTTTTCTTCATCCTCTCAGCCACGGCCGTTATCTCTTGATGAATAACTGAGTCCATGATTTTGTCTCCTCTTGCCTAATTCTTTCCCTCCCATCATCATTTCGACCATGGCCTATTACGACAGTCGACCTCATCACCAGGATCGCTACCCCCCTGCAGACTACCCTGAGGCCCCTTCCTACTATGGCGGCAGCAAGCACGGGGGGAGTCATTCAACGGATGTAATGACACATGCCAACCCCAGCAGCGGAACCAGAGATTCATATTACCGTAACCATCCTGCGAGAGACGCATACGAATACGGTCATGGTGACTATCCCCGCGACTCGAAACATTCACGCAAGGGTCGTCATAGAGCGCACTCTGCAGGCGGGCACTACAACGACCCGTATGATGATTATGAGCCCCGCTCCCGACGGTCTAGACATCATGATGATCAACGTGCGTATACCCTTTCCGCCCATCAAACAAACTCAAGTTAGGAAAGACACCATGAAGCTGACCTTGGATCAGGCGGACGTGAGAAATACGCCTATTCTCCGTCAACCAGCCGCTCGCCGCCTCGCCGTCGGAGATCCCTTTCAGAGCGTGCCCTCGGTGCCGTCGGTCTAGGGGGTGCGGCCACCGCCAGATCCAAACATCGTGATAGTGGACGGGGCCGTTCTCGTGGTCGTCACCACAGGTCTCATTCATATTCGCCGTCTCCGACTCGTGGAGGCCACGATAAGAACGAGGCACGCATCGCGCAAGCCGTCAAGGCAGCTTTGACTGCGGGAGCGGTTGAGGCTTTTCGTGCGCGCAAGGAGCCGGGTGATTGGTCTGGCTCTAAGGGCAAGCGTGTTCTCACAGCCGCACTGGCCGCTGGGGGGACCGATGGGTTGGTTGACCGAAACCCTGGCAAGCACTCTAAGCGCCATATCATCGAGTCTACGCTTGCTGGCCTTGCTACTAATCGGGTCGTCAACGGATCGCGGTCTCGCTCACGATCTCGTAGACGCTCCCGCTCCAAGGGTCGAAGCAAGACTAAGGACGCTGCCCTCATGGGTCTTCTAGCCACTGCCGGTAAAGAGGCCTATGACCGGTACCAGAAGTCTAACTCCCGATCACAACCACGTCACCGGTCCGACTCTCGAGACGGCTATGATGATTACGGCCCCCGTCCTCGCACTAAGAAACGGAGCAAGAGCGTGTCCGAGTATATCAACAAGGGCATGGCTGCCCTAGGCCTGGATGAAAATCGTGACAGGAGTGAAAAGGATGATCGGCGCCGTCGTCACCATCGGTCGTCACGCAACGACGACTACTCCGATGATGATCGGTACAGTGACGATGATTATTATCGCCGACATCCAAGCCCGCCGCGAACCAGGCATTCCAAAGATGTGAGTCGACCTTACCATATCCCTACATCGGGAGCCAGAAGCGATGAGGGTTATGGTCGCTCGGCCGTGGGATACTACTCGCGCCCTGGCTCCCAAACCACCCACAACCAACCGCGCCATTCGAGGCAGAATGGTTCTGACGTAGATAGTAGTACCGATGATCGCAAAAATCTGAAGAAACTCAACCGGGAGACATTATGGGCCACCAGCATCGCAACCGCAGCCACCATTCACGCCGCCCACTCCCTGACCGAGAGCATGGAAAAGCACAAAGAGCGCAGTAAGCAGATTAAGGAAGGTGAGATCACGAAAGAGGAGGCTCGTCACCGCCGAAGAAAAAACCAGCTTTCCGATGTCGCAAGTATAGGCGTTGCAGCCCTGAGTATCAATTCAGCCGTATCGGACTGGAAACATTTCGATTCGAAACGCCGCGAGCGAGCCACCTTGAACAAGGCTTGTAAAGAACGTTCCAAGTCCTTGTCCAGACGTAATTCCACCCCTGGATATTCTAGTTCTCAACCGCAACGCACCCAAAGCCTGAGCCAGCGCACTCCACGGACAGTGTATCCCGATGAAATTGAAGAAAATTGGTCTATTTCTGATAGATCGAGGTCTGTTGGTGGGCGATCTCCTATGGTGGTCTAATTGGTATTTTTTATTTATTTTTTTTCCCCTCCTTTTATCGCGATTGTTCTATTTACATGATTAATGAGATATGGCAACCATATACTATGTATGACCTTATGACTATGACCCCTTTATGATTTTCTATGAGACTGCTCAATGATATGATCCTGCACATGCTACATTACATCTTTTGTCTATCTCGGGTTCTGTTTAATCTCTTATGCTCATATAGCGATTCTAAAACTGTATAAGCAGTATTTACTCTCCTAATGTTCTATGCTACTCAGGTTTACTTGTATCTATGGTATACTAATATATCTTGGAAGCACTTTCATTGTAATAACCATCAAGTATCTCTCCAAAAACAGTTCTAAGACAGTCCTAAGTAAGACCCAAGCCAAAACCAAAAAAAAAAAAAAAAAAAAAAAAAAAAAAACCTACCCTACCGAAAAATCCTCCACCCCCTCCCTCGGCGCCCTAAACTTAGGCAAAGGCAAAGACCCCAACATATCCCGCTGCGCCAAATAACACCTCAGCTGATACATAACCATCATAGGTTCCCCGTCCTTCCCCTCCTCCTCCTCCTCATCATCATCAACCATAACCTCAACTCGCCTATTCAAACTCTCCCACGCATTCCGAAATACAGGCTTCACGTCCTTCTGCACCGAATCCAGCTGGTTATCCTTCATACTCTTGAGCATGGTCATCCATATTATATCGAGAAAGTGGGAGTGGCCGAAGTAGCGACAGGCAAGGAAGATCATGGCGTCGGTGAAGGAATGCGGGTTGAGGATCTTTACTGGGTAGAGGGTGGCCCAGGCGCCGCTGGTTTTGTAGGGGAAGGTTGGGGGGAGGGTGGTTGTGTCGTTTGAGAGGATTAGGTGGGGATGAACGGGTATACTATCACTATTATACGCAGTACTACTACTACTAGTAGTAGTAGGAGAGTGTGTATGTCTAAGAGCCTCAGCAGAAACATTCAACTCCTCATCCCTAACCCACCAAAGCAACACACTCTTCCGATGTACCGAGAGAAGATACCCACTATTCCCTCCTCCTCCTCCTCCTCCTCCTCCTTCTAAGTGGAAATGGGCCTCGGGGACAGGATGCCACCGCGTGTAAGCATATCTGCTTGGGCGTTTCTGCTCGCGGTGCTCGTCGCGGTCGATTTGGTTTTCTGGGCAGTGAGGGTTGTTGCAGGGCCCGTTGTAGCCTGCGTTTGTGAGGACGGTTATGGCGGATTGGATGGAGGGGTCGGGGATTATGAAGTCGACTTCACGGATGCCGGTGTCTTGGGCGATGAGGGAGAAGGCGAGTCAGTCGAAGAGGATGTTGGGGATTTGGGCTTCGTCGAGGAAGAAGGCAGCTGTTGAGGCTAGTCTTTGGGTTGGGGTGGGCATTTTGGCCCCGGGGGGGGGTGGTTAGATTATGGTATTAATTCGGCGGGATGGATGGATGGTGAGAAGGATGGAAGTATTTGTGGTGTTTGGTATGGTTATGAGCAATCTCCTTTATAAAACGTTTCTTATCTCTTTCAAGGAGTAGATGAGGTGATGACAATGAGGCTGGACATAAAGGCACTGAAGATTTGGGGGCAGTACCGTTTTTTCCTGTTCTATAGATTAAAGACGTCTTTGATCACTTCATGGTTGATACAAGCAGACGAAACAAATGTTGAGAAGATTATCTACAGGACAAAGAAAGGCACTTCCCAAACAACCAAGGTTGATACTCCTGAGGATACTGACCATCAGCGAGACGAATGATGGAAGCTTCAAACATTCCTATACCCCTCGCGGTGGCTACAACCTACGGAATACATGGAAGGTACTAAGGAGACAAATGCAAATCCATTCCATTCCAGCCATGCAAATCAAGCATGGATACCAGTTAGCGTAGCCGACAAGCAGCTGTGAAATTGAACAACAAAATCAAACCCAACCTAGAAACGATACACCACATACAACCGATGTAATGTATGTACAATGCAATGTATGACAAACCGACACGCAAGAACACAAACAGAGAGAGAAAGACGATGTGGATATCAAGGAAATCAGGCCAGGCTGTATTATTTCAGGGAGAGACGCGAGGAGCAACAGAAGATGGTGCACTCCGTAGACGGTTAAAAAGACACTCGCTGAGAGCGGAATTGTACAGATCAAATCAAGCGTAGCGCAGCGCTGTGCTGAATGAAATGAAGATTGGATTGAAATGGTAGACGTGGATGAGAGAGAGAGCGCGTCAATGCTCGCGCTTTTCTAGGAGGGTTGGGAAGGCGAGTTTTCTTAGTTTTTTTCTTTTTTTTTTTTAACGCGGGAGGATGAGGATAATGACTGGGACGTCCAGGAGGGAGCGTGTGGGTTTGCGGATTGAGAGATTGAGGGTGTTGCTGCCCTTGAGATGGAATAATTATTGGCAGGAGGATGAGAGAACGTGGGGTGTTTTGAAGGAGCGGTGGTAAGGACAGCATGGTTTGAATAATGAGGTGATTTGGCGCTAACGGTTGGCATGGAGGTTCAGCCAGCTCATATCCGAGTTGAGGTTATTTCTTGGAAGCGGCTGCCCATCAGGAATGAGAATACTGGACCCTCGCGTGTTCGTGCGAGCTGAGTCGTGCCTTCTGTAATCGACCGCCAAGGGCGCCGCTGTCGAGGGAAGCTCCCGTGTGCTGGCATGAGGATTGTAAAAGCTCGCACTATATGTACTGCTAGGGGGACGGCCGAGCCAACTTTGTTCTCGCGCATCGTGACCCTGATCTCTCTCTTCGTCTGAGAATATGGAGTCGGCGCTGGAGATTCTGGCTGATTGGCTCTCGGGAATCACGATCTGCCGGCCGTCTCTGACGGATGTCGCGAATTCTGTCGTAGGGCTATTGCTGCTAACTCGTCCTAGCGGTGTTGGTTGCTGTAGGAAATTCGTGTTCAGACGCGGAAGGACACTGTGATTCTCGGGCCACATGGTGGCACTTGAATCGCGCGTCGAGTCGTACGAGGACTGCATACCAGCCAGACTTGGAGTAGTGTGGTCGTCCTGGAAGTATTTGGCCCAGCCTTCGTCGGTCGTGCCATCACCAGAGCGCGCCGGAAATTCCCCTGCCTCGATGGCTTTATCATTCCGAGTGTTGTCGCTATTATCACTGTATTGGATATTGTTGAGAGGACTAGGGCGAGTGGCTTGAGACGTTTGCCCGTATCTCGGAGGCTTTTCATCGCCTAAATTTCCTGAGAAGATAGCTAATGAATCCATAGATGTAGCTGCTTTTGGTGCTGGACTCTGGGCCATAGGGTAGGCTGAACGGGTTAGGGGTTCTACTCCCTGATCCTGGAAGCTCAGCCGGTCTTTGTCCATACCACCCGCCCTTCGCATCTTCTCCTTCTTCCTCTTAATATAGAATAGTATGAGAACCAAGATGATGGCAACGCCTATAAAACTCCCCAGAGTTGCACCGAGGATCGTGCCAATGTTGCTGCCACTTGAGCCGTCGCTTGGCGAGTCAGATCCTGATGGACTAGCCGTAGGTTGTGACGACGGTGTTGGTGTTATTGATCCAAGGATGTCTTGTTCAGACATGTCACCATAGAAAAACTTGGTCGAATTGACCCAGCTGTTTGAGGTTTGGTTAAAGATGGACAGGGAGTTGGTACCACTGCCACCTGATATCACTACCAGAGGGTCGTCAGATTTGTCACCCTGAGCCAAGGAGTAACTTTCTTGGGTTGTTGTAGGTGCGAGATTACTATCATACGTCGGATAGTCATCATCCCTTTTCCGTTTTCTGGAGTTGGCCTGGTCAGGAGAGAAAATCAAGGTCGTAACTTTAACTGGTGATGCGCTCATATCGAAAGTCTGCAGCATTTGACTTCCATCCGATCTACGGAGAAGGGCAGACTTCACGCCGGTAGGAAAGTCTGTAGACAAGTCGCCATACCCAGAGCTGTGCCATCCTTGTTTTGAATCCCAGAAGTGCACCCCCTTTGGAGTAGTCTGACCTCCGAACAATGTAGCTACTTTGTCGCTCCAGGACAAAAGTATCGGCGAGATTGCAGGCGATGCATTCTTACCAGAACCGGAATCAAGACTATATGTTGGTTTGGTGTTCACATAGAAAGTGTCGGAAGACGCCTGGGATGCATCCTTGGTATTGCCACCATATACCAAAATTGTAGATATGGCTTTTAGGTAGGTAGCGCTG
Organism: Aspergillus asperescens; assembly: GCA_027569075.1. Lineage (NCBI taxonomy): Eukaryota > Fungi > Ascomycota > Eurotiomycetes > Eurotiales > Aspergillaceae > Aspergillus > Aspergillus asperescens. Next base: position 56,532 of record JAPDEH010000091.1, on the reverse strand, counting down.
TGGGCCGTCCGGTTGGTGAGTTGGGCGAGTTGGTCGGCGGGCAAAGGGATAGATTTCCACTTCTTATCGTTGAAAGAATAGCGTTGTAGTCCTGGTCCATCTGGGTTTGAAGTCTCTCCTCCAACTACATAGAGGGCTTGTTGACGTTCGTTGCCATCAATACCACCTTTAACACACACCGCGCCTGAGACTAGCTCAGTGCCATTCGTCGCGAGTTTGGACCATGTGCCATTGCGTTCGAGAGGAATAGAGGCGAATCCACTGGAGGAGTAGGTGTAAAGAGTGTTGTCATGAATCACGGAACAATGGCCCTCTAGCTTCACCGGCGGTTTAGGTGCAATCATGTTGCTCAATGATAATAAGATTTCAGATCGAGTCTTCGAGTATACCAGCCGAAGATAGAACCCAGTGGGTAGCCACCCACTCGAAACGAATGCAGTCGGAGATGGGGGCTTCAGAGAAGAGATTGAAGTGAGGTGACTGCCAGAGTCCTATCTCATAGTATCGAGGGGGGAAAATGCCGTCTTCGAAGACGATGATGGCACTCGATGGTTTACGAGACGCGTTTTACAGAGCGAGGTCGGCTGGGAAGCTGGCAGGAAAGATCGACGATGCGATAGCCCAAGAAAGAGCCAAGGAAAGGAAGAAAAGAAGGGAGACCTGGTGGCTGTCAATGGGTGAATTTTCAGGGGCTGGAATAGTTCGTAGGGCGACGATGCACGATATCAAACCGGCACAGAGGAAAACGAAGGACAAGAGACCGCAAGGGTCAGTGAAAACAACAAGGATCAGAGAGGGGGATGAGAAAGGACTGAGGACTGAGGAGAGGAAAGAGAAGTGGAAGGGGAGAGAGAGACGGCTCCGGGTCAGGGGAGAACGTGGTGGAAGCCAAACTAATTAATTTGGATTGATTGTATGGGCGAACGCCCGAGGATGAAACAACGGCCCCAGCTTAGGCCACAAACAGGAATTTCTCTTACCTCGACTCTGAAAATAGTCGGATTCAATGCAACGTCGTCACTTCTGAAGGAAGAAATAAGATAGAACAAAACAGCGATGGTGGAGAGATAGTTGGAGTTTGCAGAGCGACCAGCACGGGGAGATGGAACAACACCACCACGCACTAAATGAGGAGAAGAGAACGGCAGAAGAGAAGAATGATCTGAGCCCGAGAGTCGTGATAAGCGAAGCGGAGCAACGACGCGGATCCAGCACGCCCAGGCATACAGCTTCCAAACAACGTCAGGCACAGGACGGGATGATATCAAACCTGTTTGTTTAGGCAATCCTTACAGCCCCGGTAAGGGAGTGTTCAGGGGTGAACAGTCGAACCAGTTCATCCCACTCTTCAATCTATGGTTGGCCTCCCAGGTGTTGCAAGGTTCCTTCTACGGTGGAAGCGGCGCTGATACGCCAGAGTCAAAGCATGCTAATTTTTCAGAGGACAGATTTTTCAGCAGTATCAACCGATCAAGTCGTGGAGGAGTTTCTTGTTCCTGCAGATGGCTGTGAGTGGCAGAGTGTCTGCACCACTCACAGCGCCCGAGGCCGCTCTCTGATCGCCATCCAGCTCACGAGTGCATTTTCCTTGCTTTGCTATTGGCTGTTGGCCTGCTTTTTCACCGACATGTGATAGTTACTGATGCAGTGATGACTGATGACTGTGGTGCACTCTGTACCTGAATTGTGGGGTTCCCCCGAGCTGACAGAATAATCCGTCGGAGACTCGGAGTATCTCTCATAATATTAAATTCATAAATTGATCCTAGCAAGATATATGCATTATTATTTATGCTAACACCCAATTTATCTTCATTCTTCACTGTCCCCCCTGCTTCCATTGATGCGCCATCCGCAGCAGCTTCGAGAGGTTCGCTGCTGACTGGTCGTCCGCTGGGAACACATAATCCATATACTCTTCGTAACGGTCGTCGTCCAGCTTACGCCGCTTCTTGACGCGCCGCGGCATCTGTCTCTCGATCTTGTCGATATCCTCAGGCGATCCATGGGTGTGTTCGAATGACCGCCACGCGTTGAGCAGTTCCACTCGCTGTACACATATTAGCCCCTCATTCCCACAAGTACACAAACTATAAAGATGATGACATACCTCTTCCTTGAGCCCCTTCTCTTTGAAAACTTTGTGTGCACGGTCGAAGACAGCTCGAGCTCGTTTCTTGGCCTCGTCGCTGATCGGTCGCTCTTCCTCCTCTTCCTCTTCTTCTTCCTCGTCTGGCACGTTGATCTCAAACCGTGCATAGTTGATCCACACCTTGACGTGGTCTGTCTTCTGCAGAAGGCGTTCGTACAGTTGCCGCTCACGCTCATACTCGCCTTCATAATCTTCAAAGTCGATGTAGGACTTCCAGACAAGCTCCGGCATATCTAGGGTTGGCTGCTCGATTCCAAGTTCGTAGATGGCTCGCGCACGTTCGCTATCATCTAACCCCCGCTCCAGTTCAGCGTACTTGATCCAGGATTGACCGTTGGATGGGTTCCACTCGATCTGCTTCTCGTACAGCGTCCGGCACCGTACGAACTCGAACAGTTGACGTTCCAAGTCGATATAACCGCGGAATACTTTATCCTTTGGACACATGCCGAGCGCCTGGCCCAGAGTTTTGCGTGCCGCTTGGAGGTTCAGCTGTCGCACTTCAAAATGCGCTTTCATAAGCCAGACCTTGGCAAAGGTGAACTTCTTGTGAGGGATGAGTTTCAGGCATTCTGTATAGACCTGACGGGCACGATCGGCATCCTTAGCCTCCATTTCCTCCCACGTAGCATAGAATATCCACAGGTAGATATACCGCCTCCAGTGTCGCTTCTCCTGGGAAGGAGGAATCTGTGCAATCGCCCGCTCGTAGACATCTCGGACTCGCTCCGGATCACCCGAAGCTTCTTCCAAGCGCGCAAAGTCAAACCAGACGTCGTAGTTGCGTAGGTTTTCCTTCAGTTGCTCCTCGTATTGAACTCTGCGCTTCGAGAGAATGACATTTTCCACGCCGTCGCGGTCACCATATTGTTTCTCAAAGGTGGTGTAGGCCTTGTGGAGAGTAACAGCTTTCGAGCGAGGTAGCCGGTCGAGGGCATACTTGTAGATAGCTCTGGCGCGCTCATACTCCTTAAGTTTCGCTTCGAACTTGGCGTAAGTGATGAACAGCTTCTCGTCCATAAAATCCTCGCCGAGCGTCTCCACCGCCAATCCGTATACCTCTCTCACCAAGTCGCTGGTGCCGTTCTCCTCCTCAAAGCGAGCCCATTTGATCCAATTCCTCGGCTCGGGATGCACGATCGTAAAGCGCTGGAAAATCGCCCGCGCCCTCTCAAACTCGTTGTACCTCTTCTCCAGCTTGATATATGCACTCCAGGCGCCCTCATCCGGCTCCCATGACATCCATCGCTCAAAAACCTGCCGTGTTCCAGGAATATTCCCCAGAGTCTCCTCCATATAGACATACTTATACCAAAGCTTATCCACCCGCGGGAGGATCGTCACCGCACGATCGAGCAAGTTCCTCGCATGATTGATATTTCGGTTCCGCATTTCCGACTCGATATACCGAATCCAAAGAGGCACAGAGGTCGCGGTGACATCCAGCGCACGTTCGAAGATCGATCGAGCCCGGCGAAATTCCTTCTGTTCCAACTCCCATGCGGCGTACCGCATCCAGTTGTTCATGTTGACCCTGTTCCGCCGTACATAATCCTCAAAGTCCTTTCTCTTGCGGCCCTGGTATTCGTGTAATTCTTCCAAATCCGCGAATCGCTGCGTCGGCGCTTGTAGCGAGGGCTCCTGCCGGTCAACAGCCTCACGGAGCAGCTGCTCCGCTGAGATCTGGACCGGGGCAGGAGCCTTGTTCTTGACCCTTGGCGGCCCTCGAGATGCCTCCATGCTGAAGGAGAGCTGGTTCAAAAGGGGATGCGTATAGGTAGATGAGAGGTGACGATTGTATGGCCAATTGTCTACCTTACCAAAAATGTTAAAGCTGCGTTGGTGGCTTTTCCCGCCACCCGAACTATGATAGCTCGGATGACTCAGCAGATGCTCCAACAGCGACTAGTTTTATGATGAAATTCCAACTTTCTCAAGCTACACTCTGCAACCTTGAGATAACCGGTCCGACGCAGTCGGCGGAATACATTATGTCCAACGCGGAGGATCTTCTGAGAGATTTCGAGGATGACTCAGATTTCGAGGACGCGGACGGTGCTGAGGGTGCTGAGGCCATCGACGAAGACCAGCACGAAGAACAGCTCCTGCAAGAGCCTACCGACCAAGAAGTCACTAACGAGTTCGACGTCGCTCTATCAACTGCAGATGAGTTAACACGCCTACATAAATCACTACGAGATCATTACTCTATCCGATTTCCGGAGCTTGAAACCCTCGTGACGAATTCTATCGACTATGCGAAAACCGTCGCTATTCTCAAAAATGGTCCACTGAAGGATATCAAGGCTCTGTCGAATTCGTCAGACAACATGGTCCGGGCGCCTCTCAAATCAATTCTGGATGGTCCCACTCTGATGGTCGTCGCGGTGGAAGGCACAACAACTCGGGGGCGCGAGCTGACGGAGCCGGAACTAAAGGCTGTTTTGGACACTTGCGAGAGGATTCTGAAGTTGGACCGAGAGCGGACTGCTCTTACCCAGAGCATCCAGTCCCGCATGAGTCAGATTGCTCCTAATCTAGCAGCGTTAATCGGACCAGAAACCGCAGCTCAGTTCCTCAACCACGCGGGAGGATTGCGTGAGCTCGCTAAGATTCCGGCATGCAACTTGGGCGCCCAGGGTTCGAAGAAAAAGGAGGGTTTGGGATTCGCTACAAGATCACAGGGATTTCTCTACAACTCGGAGCTCATACAAGACATTCCGAACGACCTGAAGCGGCAGGCGATTCGCATTGTCTCCGCCAAAATGGTGCTCGCTACTCGGGCTGACGTTTCAAATTATAGCCCCGACGGCTCCCTGGGAGAGGACCTAAAGCAGCAATGCTTCCAACGGCTGGAGAAACTGACCGAGCCTCCTCCGAACTCCGGCGCCAAAGCTCTTCCTGCCCCGGACGACAAGCCTTCGAGAAAGCGAGGTGGTAGAAGAGCCCGCAAGGCCAAGGAAGCCGTGGCAGTAACCGAGCTTCGCAAGGCGCAGAATCGCGTTGCCTTTGGCAAGGAGGAAGTTGAGGTCGGGTATGGAACCGGTGAAGGAACCGTCGGGCTTGGTATGATGGGTCAGCAAAACGACGGGCGTATCCGAGCGACACAGATCGATCAGAGGACAAGGGCAAAGCTGAGCAAATCCAACAAGGGTTGGGGTGCAGCGACGCCAGCCAGCGGGACTGCTTCATCCCTGCGCACATTTGGCCAGGGCCCGAGTGGGACGGCGAGCGTCCTACAAGCCAAAGGCCTCCGATCCTCGGGTATCGGGACTTCATTTGGCGGTGCAGGTGGTACAGCAAGCACTATTGCCTTCACTCCGGTGCAGGGCCTTGAACTGGTCGACCCTAAAGTACGAGCCGAGCTAAGTCGCAAACGCAAGGCCGAGGAAGACCGGTGGTTCAAGTCAGGCACCTTCACCCAAGTTGGGGGAAACAGCACTCCCCAAAACTCGTCGGAAGCGAGCAATGGAGGATTCAAGGTTCCTGCATTGCCTACGAAGAGGGTCGATACCGGTACAGGCAAAATGGGACCTCCGCCAGCACCATCAAAGCAATAGTTGTGTTTTTTCTGTCGTTTTCCATTCATCCTCGGTGTGTGAGCATTACACGGCGTTTTGAAAGTGGGGTTCTGGGCTCGCATGATACCATCAATAATGCATGATAAGCTAAAATTCTTAAGACGTTCTACCATCCCTTCTAGAATCTAGTAGGAGATAAGAAAAGTCCGAAGTATTCCGCGGACCCTGGAAGGATCCGACTCTAAATTGAATTTCCCCAGGGGGCTAGATCCCCATCACCGTTTTGCAGGCGGCAGGACATCTTGAACCCTCCGAACGCCGACGACCCCTGTTAAACCAGCCGAGCCCAAATCTTAATCAAGGCAGCAGGAGTACTGCCAAAATACGGTGAGAGATTGAACCAGTCTTTGCCATTATTCATTCATAGTAATATTCAGTTGATGGTGATGCCCTTTGCAAGGGAGAGCTCGTCATCGCATTGCGTGCTTCGGCCCGAATCTTCCTCTATCTTGGTTATCTGAGACAGAAATTGAGTCACTCTGGGCGCTGTATAAATTCAGTGTCGAATTTCCTAATTTTTTTTTATACTTTTTTTTTTTCAATTCACTCTACATTCTGTTTTAGATCCTTTTTGCGTGTATTGAGGCGTCGAGCAAGTGTGCAGTTGTTGCAGTCGCATAGAACATCCTATACCTAGAATGGCTTCAGCATCTATAACTACGGTCAACCCGTCAACCCTACCAGTGCCACCAACGATACCTCTAGAAACATACGACGAGTCCGTGTCTGGACCTTCGAATGACAAGCTTGCAAGCAAAGATGAACACCTACTAGACAATCCCACCACCACCACCACCACCACCACCACCACTACTACTACTACTACTACCACCAACACCACCAGCAACAACCACCTGATCACATCCCCCTACACAACCCCCGACCACCTCCTCAAACTCTCAACCCTCGCCCAGCCAAACCAATTCCTCGCGCAAGCCCTAACAACCCTCACACCAACCCGGCCCGACTACGCGACAGCGCCATACACAGAATCGTTCAACTGGAGCTCCGTCTTTGAGACACTGCACAACATCGCAGCGAAACAAGGCCACCAGCCCTGGACGCGGAGAAGTTTCTATGTGGTTGTGTTTCGGTCGATTCTGCGCGCAGATGCAGATGGGGATCGGTTGAGCTTGTTGGACGAGCGGTCGCATGCGGAGGCTGTGGCGAGTGGCGGGTTGTTAAAGTATTGGTTTGGGGTTAAGAATCTGCGGAGGGAGAATTTGGCTACTTGTATGTCTTTCCAACTGTTCATTTCCCTGTTACGGAGGCCTATTGGTTGGGATCTTGCTAACTTGACTTGTGGCGTTAGGTGTATGGAGGAGTCGAGAAGACGCAAGAGCAGGCGGGACTGGACCGTGGCATGCGCAGGCACGTGGGGCAGCGAAGGAGATGTATGAGCGGATTGAATTCACGACGTTGGAGCTTGTGGTAGGTGAGGAAGTTGGCGATTGGGAGTTCAAGGAATGGACGGATTAATTTACCAAGAATCATGGAATGACATGTGGGAGTTACTGGAGTATACTTAGAGCGTGGAAATTTACTATAACTGGCACCTTACGTTAGATGGCGTTGAATAGGGAATTTTTCCCCGGATTCAAACTTTGTTATAGAATCTTCTCCCCGAAGGAGGTGGATGATTCTCCACTCACCGTAGGCGCTTTCGAGATACAACTCCCACTGATGATTCCATGCTGTGCTTGAGGGTTGGAGAAGGCGGGGTCGCCGACGGGTTACCGGGATGATTGAGGCTTTGAGACCTTGCTACTGTTGTTTTATTGGATTGTGAGCTAGGCCCTTTGCCCCTGATGCTGTACTTCTGCTAGCTGATTTGGTGTTGTTTCGCACGTCGTCCGCCAGCTGGCGGCGTTTTTGGAGCTCCTACTTGATGCTTTTGGCCATGCTATCCTATTTGGACTTTCCCTTGAGGGCTCCTGGATCTTCAGCTGCCTTGTCTTGGTCCCTTATCCCGTATCTCTTGATTCATCCCTTCGGCTGGGCTCAAAGGCAACTTCTTGGTTGTCCAGCTACCAGATCAGGTTGGCTGCGTGCCAGTAGCGCCTGGGTGAACCGGGTTCCGCCTCCCCCTCTACGGCCGCCTTTTGAACCCACCAGGAGATTAATTCAAGTATTCTTACCTTTTTTACCAGCTAATAGTAAATTTGCCGCACCCCTTCCATTCCAGTGTATCTGTCACGCGAGACTTGGAGTTGCAGTCTATAGATGTGATTGGCGCAGGGCACCAGACCCTGGTATCTAGACAGGACTTACAGATGAAGATGGGCACGGCAGCAGATGGAGATGTTGAGACTGAAAGAAATTTGTGTTAGTGACTTGACAGACTGAGAGCAAGTATAAGAAGGGTGATTGAGCCCGGGGGAGGTTGTATCTGAATTTGATTCTCAGGTAACCTATACTCCCTACTCTAGCTTTTATGCCATTCCTTTTCCTTCCCTCCTTCTAATCACCTGTCTGTTACTTATTTCTTATTTCTTATAATATGCTTCCCATATTTCACATGAATAACTTTAAGCCATGGGCTTCTCCTACCAGAAAACTATCCTTACTACATAAACTACTCAACCCATGCTTTTCAGGGCCTTAGAATCTCTGTTATCCTAAGCCTTACTATAATTCCTTTCTAATTATATTACCACCTTTCAAGCATTACCTTCCTGTATGGCCACTAGCTGAAGTTTGCATGCATGCCAGTGTAAACAGTTAGTGGTGTACACCGCTAAGCTCCCAATTTTAACCAGGGGAAATATTTATATCAGAACCAAATACATATTTGGAGAATCCTAAGCTTGGAACACTATCTCTGCACAGGTCAGCGCTTCACGTCTTATGCTCTGATCTTTAAGATGACGCAGATATTCTAATCAAGCCGCCTTCTGTGAACCGCACTATACAATAGCTGCGGAGGATAGATGTATATGAAGCGGAGTCAGAGGGTCCAACAATGTGTCTTGATTATATGTGAACTAATCGCTGGTCTTCCTGCGGGAAGGCCAGCAGCGCGCGAAGATGACTTCGCGCATCACGTGCGTAGTCGCAGGCCGCAGTTACGGCCTGAGGCTCATAACTGCGCCGCGGTGTGAACACTGCACCTGCAGTACTGCGGTGATGTCTATACACGGCGTCTAACAGAATCCCCATAAACTTAAGGAGACTTAAATAATCCCTTTGTCTAATAACTCTGTAAGCTGCTTCTTTAACTCCCCGAGATTCTCTTGTAACAGCGGGTAGAAGGGTTAATTAACAGGTGTTTCCTCCCCCGTGTTGATCTGATGTGCTAATCATCTTTCAGGGGCAGTGTTGGTGGTAATTCCTCTCTAAAAACTGCAGCAAACTCCCGAGTAATCAGATCTACCTTCTCTCCTACTGTAGCTTGTTTATCTTGGAGAGGATAAATAACTGCGAGAACAGCCTTCCTCCCATGCTTCCGCAGTACTTGTCCTGCTTGCTTCGCACTTATTAAGTCCAGGGATAATTTAGTGCTTGATATATAGTTTCAAATGTTAGTAGGTTTTACTGCATGAGTATACTGGCCATCTTTCCCCGGGAGGCGCATTTCAGAGGTACTCTAATCAATCTGAGGGTTGAACTGCCTTAACCAGTCTCAACCCAAGATCAGGTCATGGTAGGGTAGGTTCAAGACCCAGACACTGGTACTTGCATTCCACGTACCTAGTATTATTAGAAGCTGGAAATGCCCTTTTATAGCCAGATATTCCCCATTTGCTATTTCAACTTCCAATTATCCTTTTGCCTGAGAGGTTTGGTAATCTCTAAACTGCTTTGCTAACCGCGTTGATATAAATGAATGGCTAGCCCCCAAATTAATCAGAAGCTTAACATGTTTAGCAAATGCCCTGATACCTATAGTACAAGGATACAAAGCAATATCCAAGCCAATCGCGTGCAATTTAGCGGCATGCTTTTGAGATGGCTCCATGTCTGAATAGTTATTCCCCTCAGGTGGCTTAAGTATGTCCGGTACTTCCAGTTCCTCAGCCTCCCTCTTGGAGGCCTCTACTATCCTAGCCACTAGGTCCTCCTTATCTAGCGGCCTTGCTCTTTTCCCGTTTCTTTTAAAGTGCTGTCTGTCTCTTTACTTCAGCACTTATATCAGGGGTGCCCAGCAACACCGTAATTAAAACAGGCTTTATATATCAAATACTATTCCCTCCAACCAGGTGCGTTTTTTGCCGGTCTCTCAGATCAGGCAGCTACCACACTCAGGTCCATAGAATCTGGATCATTAGTAACTGCATGGCTCAAGTTGATGTGGTGCCCAGCTATAGTGTTGCCCTGTTTATATTAGCTGAACCTCTGCACCAGCCTTTCAAATATATCAGGGGGATTGAGATCCCTTGCAAGCCACGCTTGAAGGTTTGGCTTGGCCCCTATCTTGAAGTATCAAAGGACAAGATATTCTGGCAGGGCTGGTTTGATCTGCGCAGCCGTGCTTGCAAACCGGCTGCTATAGTTAGCTATACTAGCACCTCCTTAGGTATAATTAATAAAGCATTCCCACTTCTTATCTTTACTAAGGAGCTCCTTGAAAATATTCTTAACCCAGCGATGAAACCTTCCCCAGGTGTCTATGGATTTAGCTTCTCCTCCTTAAACCCTTTCCTCGCGCGCCCTCCACAGTGTCTTGGCTGTGCCATCGAAAAAGTCCTTGATATAGAAGATCTTTTAAACATCTGTTAGGTTTTTTCCTGTAAGGGCATGTTCTGCTTTAAAATACTCTTCTATATTCTGGAGCCACTTTCTTGCAGCGTTATTAGAAACTTGACCACTATACTTAGGAGGCTTTTAAAGGTCTGAGGACTTTAAGTAGGGCTTTAACTTAGATAAGGAGGTAGGTATCTCCATCCGCTAGGAAGTTGTCGGCTGCAACACCTCCTGCTGGGTTGATTTATTATCCTTCCGCTGCTCCTTCAGGGAAGCAAGGGTAGCTTCTTACCTTTGCTAACGGACTTTGGCTTCCCGCAACCTTTCCTGGCTCTGGACCTGTAACTCATTCCATTGCTCTAACACCTGTCCTAGGACTGGATTCTGCAAGGATTGCTGTCCGGCAATATACCATACGGTTTTAATATTATTGGCCCAATGGTCCGGTGGATCATTGTGATTTGGTTCGCCCAAAATACCAGGTAGAGTGTTCTGGGGGTTTGCCATTATTTGTATTATAGTTATCGAGTTCCTTTATTTTGTTCGAACCAATACTTGGTAATCTCTTTTGCAGTTTTTAATACTCTCGAGGCTGTTATCCTCACAGCCCCTGAAGTACTCCTCTATCGAATGACTTCAGAGTCTTCAGTGTCCGTGGAAATTTCGTTATCAGTAAGTCGTTAATATAATACCTCTCTTCTCCAGGCACATCTAACTTGATTCAGGAGTTGCAATCTGCACTCTCCTTCCTTAACACCCGACCGGTGAACCTAAGACATGCTACCAGATGTGATAACAGCCCCCGAGTTTGGTAGATAGAAAGTCTCGAAGTACCAAGGTCCAGCCCGAAGGCTGACCTCTGGCCTTTCGAAGACCTCCCAAAAAAACCCTCTCTCCTCCCCTCCCTAGATCTATGGACTAACAGGTTCTACTTATACTATCTGGTGGGGCCACCGGTAGTGAGAGTAACTGATGATGGAGATATGACGTTCGATTCCTCCGAAATACTTCGAGGACATCGAACGTTTCGAAGACGTCGAACGTTCCGAGGACATCGAATGTTCTGAGGACCTCAAACGTCTCGTCGTCACCGTTGAAACCACACTAGGAAGGTATGCATAATTAAAATTGACAGGCGTGCAAGTTCCTCTTGAGGGTCTTTTCAAAGAAAGGCGCAGAATCTATGGTGGCCAGAGTCAGGCAAACATATATCAGCAATTACAAGAATAATCTATACTATAACCATTTCTCTTCCACTTAATTAAGTAGGGCAGTAGTACCCTTCCTATAGTCCTTCTTAGTATAGTCTGTCTCATCAAAGTTTGCAAGCTGCTGGATATAGTACTCTAGCAAATACTTATTATCCGCAAAGAGAATTACTGCATTATTGGCATTCTTATCTTGCGGGCCCTTGTCTTCAGGCTCTGTTAAGTCTATATTATATTAACCATCTTCAATGCTTTCTCTTTCAGAAGAGTCACTGTCGTCGGATAAAGGGTTGACTGCCTTTCGCTGTCGGCGAGCCATAATATGATATCATGTGGTTAATAACAAAATAATCCTCTGGGTAACTCTCCTGCTTCAGGGCTTTATGGCACTGAATGCTCGGCCGGGGATTGTGAAAACCAGTAGAGGAATCAAAGACTCGATTGCATGTAGCAATAGAGGGACAAAAGGATGCTCAAGCAAGCGGCCACCGCTTATAACAGTATTGTTTAAAGGACACTATTTCTGGCACATTTCGGAGACCGCAGCGAGGTGTAGGCCAGCCTCCAGAACAATGTGCCTGGAGGTATATTGCGTTGGGTGGGTCGACGATCGGCGCTTGGCGGTGCGTGGACATAAGTGCACGGGGGAGTGGCGGAAGGGGTGGCAGATGGATGGCCAAAAACGGCGTCAACTGCGGCCGTTTTGGGCAGCCCATCTGCCGTCTTCTAGTTTAAAAGAGTAAATATTCAGTAACCCGTATGGAGGACCTGAACACCTTCTGTATCTAACTTGGGTTTAGCATCCAGTAAGCATGCTGTTGCAAACGCCGTCAATAACCTAGTACTTAGTAGGTCAGTCTAGTACCCTCCAAGACTCGGACTCAGGGACTTAAAATAGAATCACCGAGATCACTTGGAGAAAACAACCGAAGCTCATCACCTGAAACCATTTTTGGCATTGCCTATTCTGAACCCCTTTCGACAAGATCCGGTCCTCTACGGTCCTCAAGGTTGATGTTTCATGGACCCTGCCCATGCATGATGACCACTTCCGAAGGTGGGGCTGGGTTGGCAGTGTTGAATCCCCCGATTATGGCTGAACCGGAGTATCTTGAGGAGCGAATGGTATTCATTTGTTAGTGGCGTTAGATGCATGCTGATGCCCTGGCTACAAGCGATCTTCCAGATTGCAGATGAGAGCCTGTTTTGGTACCTTCGTGTAGAGGTTCAGGCTCCATCTATTGTTTTCTCCCCCAGCAACGGCCCCCCCACCCGTGCCTGTACTGTATCGACAACATCGGGATATACCAAGTTACCAACACAACTAGATTCTCCTGTATCTTTTCGGGAAAAATAAATAAATAAATAGAAATAGTAAGGCAATTGATTCTTCTCTTTTTAATATCACTGAAATAAAAATTAACCATCAAGTGTAGGACTGGAGATGGGCTGAGTAAGACTGGCGCTGATTTTTCGACCGCCCCGCCGCCCGCTGCCGTAACAACTCGACACGCCGACCCGGAGCTGCCCCTCTTTTGGCTCTGCCTCTCCTTCAGGTCCCTTTTCTTCTCCCTTTTCTCTCCTACTCCTTCTTCTTCCCCTCTTCATCCTCGCATCCTCCCCATCCTTTTTTGTGAGTCCATCTATTACAACCTCAATCGAAAGCCTAATTGCTAACAGATCGCCTTAGTTTTCCCTTACCCAATCTCCTTCACATTAACAGCCATGGCTACCCCCGCTCAGAAGTTTAAGGTCGCCGACATCGTATGTTTTCCACGTCAGATCACTCAGATCACTCTATGAGAGCAATCCTAACATGAGTAGTCTCTGGCCGCCTTCGGCCGCCGCGAGATCGACCTCGCTGAGATTGAGATGCCCGGTCTCATGGCCATCCGTACCAAGTACGGTGCCGACCAGCCTCTGAAAGGTGCCCGCGTTGCTGGCTGTCTTCACATGAGTACGTCCACGTATACAGAATGGTTTGAATCGATTTGACTCTTCACAGCCATCCAGACTGCCGTCCTCATTGAGACTCTCGTTGCTCTCGGTGCTGAGGTCACCTGGTCCAGCTGCAACATCTTCTCCACTCAAGACCACGCCGCTGCCGCCATTGCTGCCGCTGGCGTCCCTGTGTACGTGAATTCCATATCTCATTGATCAACTCAGGCTAATTTGAGTAGCTTCGCCTGGAAGGGTGAGACCGAGGAGGAGTACAACTGGTGCTTGGACCAGCAGCTCTCTGCTTTCAAGGATGGCAAGAAGCTCAACCTCATCCTCGACGACGGTGGTGACTTGACTTCCCTTGTCCACGAGAAGTACCCCGAACAGCTCCAGGACTGCTACGGTCTGTCTGAGGAGACCACTACTGGTGTTCACCACCTCTACCGCATGCTCAAGGACGGCAAGCTCCTTGTTCCCTCAATCAACGTTAACGACTCCGTCACCAAGTCCAAGTTCGACAACCTGTACGGCTGCCGTGAGTCTCTCATCGATGGTATCAAGCGTGCTACCGATGTTATGATTGCTGGTAAGATCGGTGTTGTTGCTGGTTTCGGTGATGTCGGCAAGGGTTGCGCCCAGGCCCTGCACACCATGGGTGCTCGCGTTCTCGTCACTGAGATCGACCCCATCAACGCCCTCCAGGCCGCTGTTCAGGGTTATGAGGTCGTTACCATGGAAGAGGCTGCTGCTATCGGTCAGATCTTCGTCACCACCACCGGTTGCCGTGACATCCTCGTTGGCAAGCACTTCGAAGCCATGCGCAACGATGCTATTGTCTGCAGTAAGTTTTGACATGTTTACGATTACTGGATTGATAGCTAACCTTTCTCAGACATCGGTCACTTCGATATCGAGATTGACGTTGCCTGGCTCAAGGCCAACGCCAAGTCCGTTCAGAGCATCAAGCCCCAGGTTGACCGTTACCTGATGCCCAGCGGCCGTCACATCATCCTCCTCGCTGAGGGCCGTCTCGTCAACCTTGGCTGTGCTACCGGCCACTCTTCCTTCGTCATGTCCTGCTCTTTCTCCAACCAGGTTCTTGCCCAGATCGCCCTCTTCAAGGCTGAGGACAAGGCTTTCGGTGCCAAGTACCCCGAATTCGGTACCACTGGCAAGAAGGACGTTGGCGTTTACGTCCTGCCCAAGGTTCTCGATGAGCAGGTCGCTTACCTCCACCTTGAGCACGTCAACGCCAAGCTGTCCACTCTCACTCATGTTCAGGCTGAATACCTTGGCCTCGACTCCAAGGGTCCTTACAAGGCTGAGCAGTACGTCTTTTCCATCCTATGTGAAGAAACTCATAACTGACTTTGATACAGCTACCGCTACTAAGCATTTTCTTTTTAATATTTCCGATACCCTGAGTAGACTTTTTTCAACATGATCACGATGTTACGACTATAACATATGGGGTTCTTCATCAACATGGAGCTCAAAAGCATTGTCCTTCAACGGCATAAAAGTGGCATACACGGGGTTTCTGGGTAGTTTTTTGGGTTCAATGGGCCGGTCTAGTGGAGTATTTGCATTCAACAGTGCCATAATTTACTACGAGTAGATGGGAGCTCCCACTCATATATTATACCAAATAATGAACAGCATTGCTGCGCCGACTTGTGATCCCAGAATTCTCGTAGAGCTTGTGTCATAGCATTTTAACCGCGAACTCCATAGATGGGGGACCCGATTCGACCGTTTAGGTTCTCAAAAGGGAAATTTCCCGATGGTGCTCGAGGGAAGACAAGTGGGACAGTACCAGGATCGCATGAAGTAACCAGCATACACAAAACTATTTAACCGGCCACTACCTCTGTCTCAATTTACTATACTATGTCTCGCCCATTGGAAGGAAAATTCGGCATCGTCACCGGCGGCTCGCGGGGTAAGCTCCTCAGCCTACCTGTATAGATCACCACTAACAAAGTAATAAAGGCATCGGTGAAGCCATCGCCAAAAACCTCGCCAGCAAAGGCTGCTCGCTCCTCCTAAACTTCACCTCCGAGCCCTCGCGCTCCAGAACCGAAGACCTTTGCAAACAACTCTCAACTACACACTCCATCCGCTGCGTCGCCGTGCAAGCCGACCTCTCCACCCCCGAAGACGCCGTGCCAAAGATCCTCGCCACAGTCTCCACTCACTTCCCCAACACCACAATCGACATCCTCATCAACAATGCCGGCGTCTCCGCTGACAGAACCTTAAAACGATACGGAGAAGGGCCCTATCGACGGCGCCTACTTCAATTGGCAATACACCATTAATGTCCTCGCTCCCCTTCTCCTCACCCAGGCTGTGGCTCCACATTTACCTACCAACCGCTCCGGCCGAATCATCAATGTCTCCTCCGTCTCCTCGAGTCTCGGGTTCATCGGACAGAGCGTCTATGGCGGGACGAAGGCCGCGTTGGAGGCTATGACTAGGACGTGGGCAAGGGAGCTTGCGGAGCGTGCTACGGTTAATGCGGTGAACCCTGGGCCGGTTTCGGGGGATATGTACTTTAAGACGGGCGAGGGATTCTGGAACCAGATCCAGGGGTTCCAGGATAAGACGCCGTTGAGCAAGCTTGTTGATCCGAAGGCGGATCCAGTTTTGGCGGAGTTGGGGTTGAGTGGGGAGCAGGTTAAGATTGTTAATGAGAAGATGGGCGGGAGGAGGCTGGCGTTTACGGAGGAGGTTGCGGGGGTGGTGGGGATGTTGTGTACGGCTGATGGGGGGTGGTGTACGGGGAGTGTGGTTTGTGCGAACGGGGGGATGAAGTTTGGGGTTTGAAAACCGTAAATAGAATTGATTTCTTCTCTTTAGATTTTTGAGTTTTAGCTACGAGAGTTCTTAGACCAAGTCATAGATTTTCTTCAATGTGGTCAACACGTGAGATTTGATTTACTTCTTGATATTAGATAAACGTCATCGTGCATTTCCAGCATCATGCCATGCCATCCATCTAATCCATCCTCCTTAATTTTCCTCCTCCGTAGTAAAAACCCACTCAATTGACCTCCTATCCACCATCCTGCATTCCGTAAACCACAAAAATGCTACCACGATCATTATTGAGACTATCCACACCCTCCCTCCGGAGCACCCACCTCCCTCTCCGCACAAAGATACCTCTCCGCTCCATCACCATCCCAGCTATCCAACAGCAATCCTCCAAGCCCAATCTCAATTTCAAGCCGCAGTTCAAGTTCCATCCCAATCTCAGCCGCGCCCAAAAATATCCAAGCACCTCGCGCACCTTCTCATCAACACCCACCCCGTCATACGCAGCGCCAACCTCATCTGGAAAAAGCCAAGCTGATCTTATTGTTGAGGAATTGCAGGAACTGTACAATCCCCCCTCTACCCACTCTACTCCTGAGCCTCCATTAATCGATAAATGAATGAATTAATGCTAATTATGATATTATTAGGTACGAAACAGCAAGCGACGAACTCGAAATCGCAACCGAGTCCACCGACTCGGCCACCATCTACGCCGCCTCGGATCGTGAATCTGCCCGAGACGCCCTGAATAGCCTTGTTATTGCTTATGAGTTGTATACCTCTTCTGAGCCGCAGACGAGCGTTGAGCCGCCAAAGCGAGAGGGAGAAGGAGAGGGGGAAGATGAAGTAGGGAGACTGGTCGAGCTGTCGTTTGACCCGGCGGATGTACCGGACTCTGTTAGGGAGGAGGTTAGGAAGAGGGTTGGGCAGAGGGTTCGAGAGGTGAGGAGTGCGGTTGAGGGGTTGGAGGGGAGGGTTCATGATTAATTGGTTGGGGCTTTTTTGTTCTCTAGTGCTCTCTTTGCTGGAACTGGGTTGGCTCTCAGTGGTTGAGAGAGAGAGGGTATGTACTGTGTAATATCTTGTCTTGATAATACGGTTGAAGGTCTATAACAGGAATATGGGTATTGTATGTTAGAGGCGAATGCCGTACATATTACTTGTCCAAAGAGCAATACAAGTTGATAGAGAGTTGTCACCTAAGTTAGGTGTGGAAGTGGCATTCACTGCTTAAGTGGTGGTATCCATTCGTTAATCGTCTCGTTTCGTCTCAATACTTTACACGAACTTCTCCGTCATCTCCATCATGTACGCATATAGATATGTATGTAGACATAAAACCCATTTCTCCACCCATTGTTAACCAAACCAAATCAAAACCATCCTATCCGTCCGATAACTCCCTAGCGTCTGATATATCAGTCGTTACGCTATGCTGAAAGGAGCCTGAGCATTAATTGGGAGTGTGAGTTGGTCGTCCGTCATGGACCCGAGGAGTGGGGTGGGGATTTGGAGTTCTGTTTTGTGTGTTGAGCGCATGTGGCGTTTGAGTTGGTCTATCGGAGGAAAGCATGTTAGCAGGTTTTATAATACTTGGAAGATGATGTTGGGTGTACCAGGTCGAGTGAAGCTCTTGCTACAGCCAGGGTGGAGGCATTTGTGTCTTCGTTCGCCGTGGGCTGGATAATGTTAATATCGCTGATGTGGATAGAGCGGAGAGGGAGAGGGACATACTGAGTCTGTGACTGGACATATTTGATGACTGTGACAAGACTGTTAGTATCGTGTTTCACAGAGAGACGGTTGGGTGGCTTACATCGCCAGTCTGAAAGTTGCATCCTGGAAATGTGCACTTGAAGGGTTTCTCGCCTGTATGCGTGCGTGAATGGGTTTCTAGCTTGTCAGTTGACGTGGACAGATAGATTGGTTGTAAGGAGACATACTTAGTTCACTGCTATCTGTGAATGACTTGCCACAGTCTGCACATTTGTACGGCTTCTCGCCGCGATGGCTTCGCTCGTGGCGTTCTAGGGTTGCTTGTCGGGCAAATAGCTTTCCGCAGACCGCGCATTGAAAGTTTTTGTCTAGAAAGTTAATTTGCGTAAGGGACAGTTTGATGTGGATGGCATACAATTGCTGTGTGTGAGGAAGTGGCCCTGTAGTTTCGACTTCTGCGAAAATGGCTCCCCAGGCCGACTGCAGCCTTCCCAGCAACAGTAGTATCCGGTCCCCTTGGCGCCGTTGACCGGCCCCATGTGCCGAGAGATAAGATGCTCTTGAAGAGAAGATGAGCTTGAGTATGTAGCGCCACAGCTGGCTTTAACCCCCCGGGAATTCGTAACCCATTTGCAGACGTGAAATTCACCATCGCCCGGAGTATAGTCTGGGCTTGTTATAACCGAGGACATACCGCCGTCTAACGGAGGTGGTGTTTCACCAGGGCTATTGAGTATTTGGGAGCTGAAGCTTGACCGGGAGTGACGGGAGTAGGGTGAGAAGTGATGGGCGTGTGCGTGGTGATGGGTTCGACCAGGGTGGCTCGAACGGCAAGGACCCCTAGCAGGAAGGTTGTTGCTCGTGTAGATAGCGTTCTTCATTAGACTGCTTATACTGTCTTCATCGAGATGGAGGCAGGTGAAGGAGTTGGATGTGTCGGTACCATCTATGGTCTCGGGGCAATTTGATGCTTCGTGGACGTGGAAATGATTTGAAAAGTCGGGGCACATTCCAAGCATGTGGAAGACGTCGGACGGGTTGACTTCATTTTGCACCGGTAGCGACGGGGGCATCATGTTCTGGGTATTCCGAGTGGGAGGGATGTGAGAGAGGCCGGCGGAATGAGGATCATGATGGTAGCTGTGAGGAGGATGGCACGGGGTGATTGCTATTGAGTCCGGATTAAAGAACGGACCAGCACATAGGTGGGAGGTTAGGTCTGTTGTATCATGCTCAGTTGCTTTGGACATATGGTCCCCCTGATACTGATCTAGGGTGAGTGAAAAGTCGTTCTTTTCTGAAGCCATAGGTATCCCCAGCCCGAAGAGAGACTCTAATGAGTGATCTGCGACTTCTGCGGGGTGATCGGGATCAAAACAGTGCTCGTCAAAGCAGATAGGGGCAGGATCATGACAGTGTGGCTCTTCACAGCTAGGGCAGGGGTCCTCGTCCTCGTGGCACTCGACGAAGCCGTCGCAGACTGATGGACAGGTAATGGAGCAGTTATCAGTGTCGCAGCAAGCGCTCTCAACCTGGGATTCGGAGACATTTTGCTCCTTTTCAGGGCAGCAATCGGACGCGGGGGCCACGGATGAACCGTCCGAGCCTTTCCCGTCTAGATGAAAGGATTGCCAATGGCATTCGAGGCAGAAGTCGTCCTCCCCGATGTGGGTAGCCATCTTGCCTGCGATTTGTGATGGGTCGTAAGTTGACTCCGGGGAATGCTCTATGAACGAGCGAGATAAAAGCAGAAAAGCATCGATTTCCTTCTCGTGCTTGATCCAAGGTCGGATGTTAGCAAGCCCTGACCCGACCCAAGCGAAGGAAAATGAGACGATCACATACCAATGACAATCGGCGGGGGAGTGGGTGGGAAGGAGCGAGGGGGCAGGAGCAGCAGCAGCCAGGATCACTGGCCTGAGGCATGGCGGGCAGAAGAAGCTGCCCTGCAGCTTTGGGGACCTTGCGGATGCAATATTGGGTCCGTCGCTTTGGATTTCTGATATCAATGGGGACCCTGCGGACGTGGAAGAGGACCTTGGGAGTTAGCAGCAATTGGGTCCGCGAATAATGACGAATCTTCCATCTCTCATTCGAGGGCTCGGAGCCACACGAGGTCAGACGGTCAGCCTGCGAGCTGCAACACAGGGGAACCTGGACAATAATTCAACAAATCGAAATTACTCGGGATGACATGATAATTCATGGCTGATTCGGGGAGTGGGGAGAGTTCTTTCCTGAAGGATGCCTGCAAATCTAGGCCGTAGGCTGGATCTTCCCGCTATCCCAATGTGGAAAAGGCCCCAGAGCACGTGTTATCACCGCCAAGCCCTGCTATCTCTTATCGGAATATTACAGGCAGAAACAATATCTGATGACTGCCATGATGCCAATCAACACGAACCAAGCCAATGAAGTCATTGATCTTTATATACTTTGAACAACACAATTTATAGCTGCCACTATACATAAACCAATTCATACTGTCTCGCTGTTCCTCCGCGCTGCCATCAACAATCTCACCGCGCCTACCTACTCACGTCCAATACACCTAAACCATCCCCTCAAACGCCTACCTACCTCAATCCCAGAAAGCATCCAAAAACAAGAATGGGCAACATCTGCTCCAGATCCAAAAACCAATCCGAAGCTGAACCCTTCTCCCGCCCCGGTCGCACACTCGGCTCAAGCACAGATAACTCCGCCCCGCGCGCCTCCGTCCCCGCAAAGTCAAAATCACACTGGCAGTCGCCGGGGAGGACCTTGGGTGGGGGTGGAGGAGGTGCGGGGAGTGTTACTACAGGTGCTGGAACAGGAACAGACTCAGGGACAGGGACGCTAGAAGATACTAGTGATGCAAGAGCTAAGGCGGCGCTGGCAGCTCAGGTGGGTTCTTTTCTTTTCTTCCTCTTACCTTTGCCTTCTCGTTATCTTTTTGGATTTCCTGTGGGGGTTTGGCTTAGTATCATTGATTGCTATGGGGTATTGGGCCGTGTGTTATATTAGAGATGGTGCTAACGGTTTGCTTTATAGAAACGCGCCGACGCGACAGGGCGCTCAAATAAAGGGAAACTAGGGTCAAAGTTGGCCGCGCAAAGGGCCCAGACGCAAGCGCAGACGTTGAATGAGATGAGCCGGGATGAGAGAGTTGCTAGGGATGCGGATGATGCCTCTGCTGCGAGGTGGGATTGAGCTGGTTTGAAATACAAACGAGGCTTGGGATCATTGTACATATTTGTTTTGAGTTTTGGGACCTACGCTACGGAATCATATTTTAACGTATTGAAATGTATTCGAGGTCAAATTAGAGAATTATACAGGCGCGCGATTCTATACCACGTTATACCGGCCTGATGCCGGAGCCCGAGCTTCACTATCAACCGCAGCGATTGTGCCCTCCTTCAGCAAGCGCATCAATTCTCGCATCGCATTCGTCACAGACAGCTCGGTTTCACCTTCCACCAGGATATACAGTTTCGCGTTCTCTCCCGGGCCGGGTTCTTTGCCGGTCGCGTAGAAACTACCCTTTGTGGTGATAGATGTGCCAGTAGCCTCGAGAATCTTAGCCACATTTGTACGATTCGTAACCGCCCATCGAGCTTTTTCTGTAATGTGAAAAGGGCATTAGCCATCTGATTTCTAGAATGATTGGGGGTTGGAGACTCACGAGGAAAGTCATTGATTTCCAGCGTGGCATGGAATGCGCCAGCATCAGGGCCACGGTTGTCAATGGGTACACCCGATCTCATTACTCCCGCACGGCTTAGACGTGCGTGAATATCTGCAACGGCTGAGCCAACCTTGTCGAGAGGATTGTTGGGAGCGTTCGGGTCGATTTCTCTCTTGTGAACGGTGATCTTGCCGTCAAGGTCGATGCCCTTCGGAACACCAGGTAGCGGTGTAGAGGCGGATTGGACGGAGGAGATAACCTTGTTGAATTGCTCTTCGGCCTGTTCGTTCTTCTTCTCGTCCTTCTCTTCCTCTTCTTCGCCTTCCTCTCCAGTCTTGTATGTGCGGCGCTCGCGGTTTCTAGCTGCATCGCGCTCTTGATCCAATCGCTCCAGACCCTTTCCACCAAAGCCAGAGGTGCTAGCCTTTTCTTTACCAGCCTTGACCTTTTCTAAAAACGTGTCCACTAGGACTTGCACGGGCTCTGGTACTTGTTGCCCACTTTGCTTGAGTGCCTTGGCGATATCAACCGCATAGCGTTCCTGATCCTCCGTCAAGAAGGTGACGGCTGTTCCCGTATTCCCGGCACGTCCAGTACGTCCAGCACGGTGCACATAGTCTTCTAGGTGGTTCGGCGCATCGTAGTTGACAACAAGTTTTAGCTGTTTGACGTCTAGACCGCGCGCAGCAACAGAAGTCGCAATTAAAACTGGGAAGATACCGGCTTTGAAATCTTCAATGGTAGAATCACGATCAATCTGGTCTTTACCGCCGTGAATAGACATACAAGGGTATCCCTTGCGCATCAACTCTCGCAAGAGAGTGTCAGCCGCTTCCTGGCGATCGACAAAGATCAATGACCGCGCGTCTTCATTCTCGTCCGTGGAGTACAGGTTACCCAGCAACTCCAGAAGCCGGACGAACTTCTTGTCATCGTTACAGACTTCTACAATCTGTGTGATCTCAGGTGCAACGACACTTCTACCACCCACAACAATTTCAATCGGCTTGGTTAGAGTCTTGCGAGCCAATGCTTCCATGTTTCGCGGGAATGTGGCCGAGAATAGCACGGTCTGTCGATTAGGACGTACATTACTTAGGATTTTCATGACCTGAGGCTCGAACCCCATGTCGAACATACGGTCAGCCTCATCAAGGACAACATACGTGACCCGGCGTAGATTTGTCACTCGCCCAGCGTTCGCTGCTAGGAGATCGATCATCCGTCCTGGAGTGCACACAACGATCTCCGCTCCACGCTTCAGTTCGGCAATTTGATCCTTGATCGGGGCACCACCGTAAGCACAAACTGCCCGAAGGTTCAGGGCTTTCAAGAAGGGTTTGCAGTCCTTATGGATTTGCGTCGCCAACTCACGCGTAGGCGTCATAATCAAGCTGATCGGGCCTTCCATGTTGTCAAGCGGCCGCTGATCTTTGATATGCCGGAACATGGGAATCAGGAATGCCATTGTCTTTCCGGACCCCGTCTTCGCCACACCAATCACATCGCGACCAGACATGATGGCAGGGATTGCCTGTGCTTGAATCGAAGTTAAACTCTCGAAGCCGAGCTTGTCGACGACGTCCAACGTCTGTTTCCCTAATCCACACTGTGACCATTTCTGTACTGGTTTTGGGACATCTAACCCACGAACTTTAATTCCATCAAGTTCCAGACGCAAGTTTGCCGCTTCTTCCTCGGACATCTGAGCCAAGTCTGAGGGTTCGGTATAAAACTTCCGTCGGAACGGTTCGTACTCCATCTTTTTGTGGTCAACAGTAGGAATATCTTTCTTCTTTTTAGCCTTGCTGGCAATGGCGAGGAAATCTTCCGCGTCGCCTTCGCCAACAGCAGTCATGCCCACATCATCCTCATCGCCAAACATAGCCTCGGGCTCTTGTGCTTTGGAGAACTTGGCGCCAACTCTTTTCTTTGGGGGGCCGGAGTCTGCGAGTTCAGTCATGAAAGCGTCCAAAGGGTCGACTTCCTCCTCCTCCTGAGCGTCGACTTCCATCTTATCAGGCACCTCTTCTTTTGCTGGCGTGTCACCGTTGGTCTTCTCGGCAGCAAGAGCTTCATTTTGCAAACGTTCCTCTCGCCGTTCGGCAGCTACACGAGCAGCAGCGGCAGCATCCTCTTCCGTCTCTACCTCTTGCATATCAACATCATCGTCATCATCCGCATTGACTTCTGCTGCTTTGCTGGCATCTGTATCGTCTAACGGCGGGGTCGGCAGGCGTTCGAGCTTCCTTCGGGTTGATTCCTCTTCACCGAATCCTAGCGTCTTTGTGGCGATTGACTTCTCATTATCTGCTACTTGCTTGGAGCCCAGCCCGAATCTTCCGACGCTGCCTTTTGCTTTTAGGGCAGCTGAAAGCAGTGCGTAAGTATATAGTGCATCGCAAGATAGAATAAAAGAAAACATACCGGATGAAGGAGCTTTGCTTGGAGCTTTGTTGTCTTGTAGCTTTGCAAATGACTGGCCATTCAATGGTTTGGAAGCGGGTGGAACAGCCACATCAACCCCCAGCACAGAGGGTGCAGTTGGGGTCTGAGCAGCGTTTTTGGCAATAGCTTTCGGATCGAATTTCCCAGCATATGTAACTGGGGCGGCATCAACGCCTTTTGTGGCAGGAGATTGGGGAGAACTAACGACTGGGGATAATCCAGACTTTCTATCAATCGCTTCCAAAATGTTCTTTGGCCCACCAGAAGCTACGGCTTCTTTTTGCTTTCGTTCTTTCTCAGCAGCCTGTTTCTGTTTCCACGCCTCAAGTTTGGCCAGTCGCTCGGCTCGTTTTTCGTCATCCGTAGGTCCCGTGCGGGTCGGTGTCGCGGGTTTCGAGTTCTGATCAGCCAATATTAGTAGTGCTCATTTAAAAAAGGAAATAGTGGCAGGTAACATACCTCTCGAGATTTGGCCTCTGAACCTCTGGTCCGATCTCGGCTATCGTCCCGTCTAGACTTGTGCTTCAAGTCAGCAGAATCGTCCGTCCGTTTTCGCGCCCTGTCGCGGGAGTCATCTCGCCTGCTTCGGTAATCCCTATTGCGGCTTCGGCTCCTTCGACAGAAATCACGGTCCTGATCTCTATCTCTAGAGCGACGTCGGTCTCGGGAACGGTCTCGTCGTCGATAACCGTCATCGTCGCGGTGGTTGTCGCGTCTATCTAGGGAGCGGTCATGTCTTCGGAATGAATCTCTGTCGCGATCACGGTCACGATATCGTCGCTGGAGAGAAAGGTAGATGGTTAGATAAATACATAACAAAGAAATTGAGAAGACAGGTACGAACCTCAGGGCTGCGAGACCTGCGGTAACTCCGACCATCGTCTCGCCTCCGCTCATAGCGGTCATCGTCTTTTCGACTTCGTCTGGATGATGAATATGTGCTGCCTACAGGTGATGGTGAGCGAGTATCCCCATGGCGAGCCATTGTTGCAGGCCAGCAATGAGTGAGTATTACTCCGTACTGGGACTCAAAAGAAAACCCGAGGACGCGGCGAGGTGAGCGAAGCAGTTCCCTATATTACCATTCCATTTGATGTTGAATTTGATAGATATTGCACTACGGCAGGAGACCGGTGTTCAGGCTGTCTTCATCACTCGAGTTTCAACATTCGACTCTTTCGTTGTTCGAGGCTTGAAGTCCACTTTTTTTAGCCTCAGGCCGTTGGCCACCTTTCATCACGTGAAAAGTGAAGTCACTGTCCTGCGTCAGGAAACAGTCACGTGTTGTCTACTTCCCCTTTCGGCATACTCCAAACGACCCGTTGTCAGCGCGACCCCCAGCCTCCGGTTCCAGCTCAACTTGCAAGGCTCAAGCTCCTCAGTGCCCTACAGCCAATCGTTACCTTAATCGCGTTAGGTATCAGACTCATCCATTCCTGTGGCACCACTGAACTCCTTCATTTTCTCTTCCTTCGTCCATTCTACTACAATATTTTGTTGTTGTAGTTGTTGAAGCTCGCAATGCCTCTCAATCTCGTCCGCCGCGGCGGGGGTATTCTCTGGAAGCTCCCAGCTAATGGTGCTTTTGCTCGCCCCGTTCATGTGGTCACGTCGCAGCACCACGTTCGACGGATCTCCTTTGTCGCGCATCATTCCCTGCCAACTTCAGTCACTCGCAGTCCCCCGCATTCAAGCTCGATAGTCGGGAATCTGGTCCGGGGCTACGCAACCCGCGGCCGCCCGAAAGGGACGACCAACAGCAAGTCTACGAACACTAAGACAGCAAAAAAGCCCGCGAAGAAGCCAGCGAAGAAAACTAAGGCACCGCTGACGGAGGCGCAAAAAGAGGAGAAGAAGGCCAAGGCAGAGAGGCAGCATGTCCGAGAACTCAAGGAAGCTGCTTTAAAGCCGCCAAAGGGCCTTCCGAGCTCTCTTTGGTTGGTAGCTGTTACGAGTAAACTACCGGAAGTCGGAAAGGATTATAAACCTGGCATTGAGTCCTTCAAGAGAGCAATTGAGCTTGCCCGAGAAATTAGTCCCGATGAGCGGGAGGTTCGTCAACTCCTTGGGCTTATTTACTTTTCCTATCCCACTGCTAACAGGGTCATAGCGATTTGCCGAACTCGCCAACGCCAACAAAGCCGCTAACCAAGCTGCTTATGAAGCATGGGTTCTATCCCATACTCCTCGTCAGGTCTTGGAAGCCAACAAAGCTCGGCGCCGGCTGGCCAAGCTCAATAATAAGAAACTCATATTGATCCATGATGATCGGTTGGTCAAAAAGCCACTTTCGTCCTGGATTCTCTTCTATCAGGAGAAGCGCGACAGGAATGCACTCGTCATTTCGGACATGACCCAATCTGCGGCAGCTGAATGGAAATCCTTGCCAGAATCAGAGAAAGAAGTAAGCTACTCCCCATGTAAATGTGTTGCTCTTGAGATCATTCTTCGCGCAAGCTAACGAACGGAAACAGAAATACAAAGAAGCGGCCAAAGCCGATAGGAAACGCTATGAGCGTGAACATCTTGAGGTCTATGGCATCCCACCGCCCTCATCCGTGGAGCAGGAGTCAGCGAAGGAGGAGTAGGGCGGTGCGTTGTTGACCAACACATGATTTCTATTCGTTCTCAGATGCAGCCAGTTCCAGCTGATGGCTTGTGTATGGGGGTTTTTGACATTATTATAAGGATAAAGTTTTCTTGTACGCGCTTAAGGACGGGTTGGGTTGTCTTTGTTTTGTTCAGTGCTCGTGTCTCGGCCATTTCCTTCGCTTCCATTAGGTGTTATTGATGTATTTTATTTGGGTCTTGAATGTACTGTAGTGTCTAGACTACCTGAGTATCGTCTGGGTAATATGAGTATGAATATTGGCTCTTCCATGCGAGCCATTATACCTCATCAAGAGTGAAGCACGATGAAGATGTCCTGTTGAAGCTTCTGGTCCGCGTCTAGGACATATAGATTTCTGCCGTCAAGGATCTCATGCATACCAAACAAAATCCGACATGCCCGTAATACTTCCCGAGCATGCAGATTCTTTGTTTACTTTAATCATTTGGTGATGATGTTGCGTTGCATAATCAACGTGAAGCGGCTGCTCACCACCAGCGGGGAATACGGACTGCTGGCAGTGCCACCAGCATATTTTGGAGTAAGAGCATCTGACAGCATCCACGTCTAGGAGGAGAGTCAACGACCTCGGGAGTGTGTCAAACAGTCAGGTAATGCAGGGGCAAGGTCTCCATATTGGGCATGAAGAACTGCATGACAGTCCACGGAGTGTTTACCCCGTGCTGGGCGTAGTCAGCATAAGGCCGAGATTGAGTCATCGTAGTCTATTTGTGGCTCCCGAAGCTTTGTTCTAAGAGTAGGAGTCGTAAATAGTCCATTGCTAGAGCTCAATTGAAGTTCTAGAGGACGGATTGACGACTACAAGTCATGGGAGACAGGCGGAATTGACAACCCAGAGATCATTCAGTTCAATTGAGGCAGCCTGCCTTGCGGAGATAACAGGCAGATGGAAACGCAGATGGAAACGCAAAAGGCATCAGATGGTGTCAAAGACGCAGACGAAAATAAGAGAGCCAATAAAGGAGGCTTCGCCCTGCGCCAACTCATCCCATAGGCTGCGGGGGATTATCTGGAGTCTTTGCCTCTGATGCGGTGAGGACGAGCATACGTCGGAGCAATTTGAAACCAGTAGTTTGTTTGGTGGTTATCCGAGGTTCTTGTTGGATTCAATCCTCGGTAGGCTGTTTGGGCAGAAGCGAGAGCTGTAGGTAGATGCAGAGTTAAGAAATAATGTGATTTATCCACATGGTGGTCGGATCCATGATGTTTGTACCATGGCATTGTGGTTATGCCCAGGATGAACCAAGGGTTCATCCCCCTCCAGACCCCCACTTGGGTGGGTGACAACTGACAACTGACAACAAGCAACTTGCTCTCTATAACGCGTTGGAATGATCGGGTTAGGTAGCTATTTTGATGGTGACTCGGCAGCCAGACATACTGCATTCCCCCCTTGGCTACATCTATCGTGCATGAAACCCTGTGCAAAGGAGGGGTGGAATCTTTATCGATAGGACCGTTTGCGCCCACCACTGAGTTTCCTGAGTGGTGTGTCCCTGCGTGACTTTCATCCCATCAGTGTCTTTTGCTTCTTTCCTTTTCAATCATTGGAGTTTTACTGTCCCATACCTCGTCCTGTCTTTTATCGCTGCTAACTGATTCGACGCGCCTATCCTGTCTCGATTCGCAGTGGTCCAGCTTTTCTGCTCCCCAGCCACCCTTTATACTCAGGGAATCAGATCACATTGACGGTCCCCCGTCATGCCGATCAATGCGTAGCACAGATCCTACAGGTAAGCATGCAACGAACGAGAGAGGGAAACAACCAGAGAGACAGATGATTGCAAAAGAAAAGAAGACGAAAAATTTTCCCTCTTTGCTTGCTGCGCAGCCACTAACATCGCCGGCCCCCCAAGCCCCTTTCCATTAGTTTGTTCACATTCCTGGCTGTATCTAGGATCCATCGCATAGCACAGTGTCCAATCCTATCCTTTCGTTGGATAATCTTTCGCAGTATCCCTCCACCCTCCTTCATTCCCACCCACCGCCTCGATCCTTGAGGTCATGAACTTCATGACCTTCTTCTGTATCCTTATTTCTCCCTATTGAGCACCTTGCGATCGCTCTCGTTTCGCCCGTCTCCGTCGATCGGAACCAGATGCTTTGGCTGTCTACTCCCCGCCGTCAAAATTTGGTCCCAGATTGATGAGCTGAGCCTTCGTTCCGAGTTGCATTCTGTTTTGGATCGCTAGCAGTGTTGGATGCTTGTGCTTTACGACGAGTCATCGAGGAGTGTACTTTTTGCAATTTTCTAAGCCTGTGCTGGGTTCTCGAACGTCTATACTACTTGCGTTGAGGTTGTTTTCGCTGGGTCCGTTCACCACCAGCGATATTGTAGTTCGGTCAAGGGAAATTTACAGGAATACTAGATCTCGATTACGGCTCGATATCGATACGCATGCGCTTGGTTTACTAGAGTCGCTAGCCATCCGACTGCCCGCCATGGATGCTACGCGCATAATATATCCAAGGCCAACGCTGGCCTACGAGGTCCCGCGGTATATCGAGACTTGGTCATCGAGGCGTCGGAATGGAGGCCGCGATGAATTATGCCTCCCGCTTGAAGTTCGGAAAATGGATATGAAAGTCCGGGAGGCTATATCACCTTTTCTGCCAGGCAGAGGTGTTCAACAAAGTGCCCTAATATTGGCTGGGAAGATTACAGAGGTACGCTACGCTAGGATACACTTGGATCACGGAATATGGAAATGTTTATAATTAATTTTGTTTTTTAACCACGTGCAGGATATCGAGCGCCGTTTAAACACTTTCTGCGACGCGATGTCAGCCTTTGAAATCGACCTCCACCTTCCTGAACCCTTGTGCGACAGCCACCCTCCGCCGTCATACGACGAAGCGATCAACGATCTCCCTCCCGAATACCCCGAGGCAGCGCCGCTAGCACAGCGGAAAACCTTGGTTCCAGACACCGACTTAAAGAGGAGAGGGAACTCTAAGACTAGGTCTTCGCATCAGATCATTGACTTTGAAAGTCCTGTTGGTATTCGCGAGCATAAGAAGAAAAAGGGAGGAGGCGGGAAGGGTGCCGCACGGCCGCCCGCGAACAATCCATCGCCACCACCACCGCCACCGGCGGAAGAGAACAGCGATAAGCCTGATGAAGGCGCCGGTGATGCAGGCGGGTCTGGAAACGGCGACGATGGTAATAATGGTGGTGACGGCGGAGATGGCGGAGATGGTGACTGGAGTGCTTGGGGCACAGCAACAACTGCGAAGAAGAAGAAGCAAAAGCAGAAAGAGGAGGAGGAGAGACTGAAAAAGGAGGAAGAAGAACGGCTTGCCAAAGAAGAGGAAGAGCGTAAAGCCCAAGAAGAGGCGGATCAGAAAGCTGCAGAAGAAGCTGCGGCAGCCAAAAACACAGGGCTGAGCTGGGCGGACGATGGTGATGCAAACGATGACTCATGGGCTGGTGCTATGACTGCTGGGAAGAAGAGGAAAACTAAGGGCAAAGCAAGTCCTCTTATACCTGCTATATTGACGTTTCCTGCTAACTATGCACTAGGTGGAACCAGTTAAGGCCGAACCGCATTCGAATTCCTTCCAGGACGTGAGCCTCAACGATGGAGCCCCCCAGCTTGATTTGAAATCCACGGGTTTCGGTTTCGGCGGATGGGGTAGTGCTGGCAGCAAATGGGGTCTTGATTCTCTCACAGGCGCAAGCGGGGGGAAACAAGACACCAACCCATGGGATGGTGGTGGTCTCAAATCTGGCCCCTTAGACACCTCGATGGGCTTTGGCTTCGGGGGAGGCTTTGATCCATCTCCAGCTACGAATGGTAATTCTAAGGATACAAAGGATGCCGATGATGACGGCTGGGGTGATATCCTACCAGGTGGCAAGAAGGATAAGAAGAAGCCAGTAGAGGATCCTGTTCCCGCGGAGCCACCCAAGGCTCCCGAGCCGCCACCAACTGACGATTTGCTGGGTGGGTTTGGTACGACTAAGAAAGGCAAGAAAGCGAAGAAAAAGGAAGAGGAAGAAAGGAAGAAGCGAGAGGAAGAGGAGAAAAAGCGCCAGGATGAAGAAGAAGAGAAGAAGCGGCAAGAGGAAGAGGAGGAAGATAGGAAGCGGCAAGTAGAGGAGGAAGAGAGAAAGAGGCAGGAAGAGGAAAGGAAAAGACAGGAGGAAGAGGAGGAACGCAAAGCAAAGGAGGAAGAGGAACGAAAGGCTAAAGAGGAAGCGGAGAAGAAGGATGGCTGGGGCTGGGGGAGCTTCACTACAACTGACAAGAAGAAGAAGAAGAAAGGAAAGGCTGTACCAGAGCCTGTTCCAGAGCCGCCTCGTGAACCTACACCTCCTCCAGCTGAGCCTAAGCATGAGCCAGAACCCGAGCTAGAACTCGAGCTAGAACCTGAACCTGAACCTGAGCCTGAGCCTGAGCCTGAAGAGTGGAAACCCGATTTTCCAGACGATCCTCTCTACGACAACTGGTTCAGTATGTCGTCCAAGGACAGAAAGAAGCGCGAGAGAGCGTTAACTAAGAAGGGTCTCCCCATTCCTGGTCGCGATTTTCCCCTTGAGCCTCCACCGAAACCAGAACCAGTACCAGAGCCTAAGCCTGAGCCTGGGCCTGAACATGTTCCAGAGGAAGCTCCTGACGAGCCAGAGCCGGTTCCAGATGAGAACAATCAGCTGGTTGAGATAGTTCATGGACAGCTCGAAGACGATCTAATCGAAGAGAGTGGATGGGGAATTTGGGGGGCATCAAAGGACAAGAAGAAGTCCAAGAAAAGTAGAATATCGGAAGAGCCTCCTCCTCCAGCACCCACGCCTCCATCTCTGGGGCTTGAGCGAGAATTTACTAGGGAATCCGAGAATATCCAAGAAGAATCTATCTGGGATGATTTCGACAGCAATCCCGCAAAGTCATCCAAGAAAGAGGAAACCCCGGTGAAGGCCGCCAAAGGGTTCTGGGCCAGCTTGGGGGCGGCGGCAATAGGCACGAAGCCAAAGGCCAGCAAAAAGAAGTCTGAGGAGAAGCCGAAAGAACCCGAGCCGGCAGAAGAAACGAACACCACCGCCGAACCTGATCTTCTCCTCGATGTTGGCGACGAGCCGAAAGATATCCCACCTGAAGCGCCTGAGCCGCCAATCGCGCCTGAAGCACCTGAGCCACCCGCGCCAGCCGTGGCGCCAGCTAAGACGGCTGCCACCTCCAAGAGCAAACCGTCATCAAAGCTCTCCGTCGCAGAGCGTATCAGCGCTTTCGAGAAAGAAAAAAAAGAGGGGCTGAAGTATAAGACTGCTCTAGAAAAGTTGAAGTCAAAGGAGAAGGGAGCCGCCCCTCCTGCACCAGAACCTGTGGAGCCCCCACAGGAAAATCTAGTAGACGTCAACCCTGAGCCTAGCAAAACAGATCGCTCACGTGACTCGGTGCCAGGCAGTTTCCCTGACGCATTTGACGACGATATTGAGGAAAGTCCGCCAGCCGAACCCGAACCTGAGCCTGAACCTGAACCTGAACCTGAGCCTGAGCCTAAAAAAGCGGAGCCTGAACCTGCGCTATCCAAGAAGGAGAAGAAGAAAAGGGAAAAGGAAAGGGAAAAGGAAAGGGAAAAGGAAAAGGAGAGGGAGAAAAGGGAAAAAGAAAAGGAGAAGAAGAAAGCGAAGCATATAGAACCTGAGCCCGCAAGGAAGAAGAAGGCCAAGGAGCCTGAGCCCGACCCAGAACCAGAACCGGACCCTGAGCCTGAACCTGAACCCGAGCCGGAACCAGAACCAGAGGTTGTGCTGGAACCAGAACCGGAACCAATCGCACCTACAAAAGCTGAAAGGAAGAAGAAAAAGTCGAAGAAGGTTGAACCTGAGCCCGAACTTGAACCGGAAGTAGCCCCAGAATCCGAACCAGAGCCAGAGCCAGAACCAGTACCCCTGTCAAAGACGGAAAAGAGGAAGAAAAAGAAGGCGAAAGAAGTCGAACCTGAATCAGAGCCAGAGCCGGAACCTCAAGCAGAGTCTAATGTCCCGCCAGCAGAAGAAGGGGAAAGAGCTCTAGACGCAGAGGAAGAGCCAGCACCTGCTCCAAAGCCTGAGAAGATGATTAAAAAGAGCAAGAAGAGCTCAAAAAAACCTGTGCCACCACAGGATCCTCTTACTGCTGATGATACGATGGCAACCGGCGCACTAGAGGCGGACGGCGAGAATGGACCTTCAACAGAGACCACACCTGAGAAGCCCGCCAAAAAGGAGCGTCCTCGTGTTGAGCGCATGCCAGGCACTACCTCTTGGGGTTTCTGGGGTGCTACACCTCCTAGGAAGCCGCCCACGAAGGAAACTAGGCTTAGCAAGAAGGAGCCTTCCCCGGCCGTTGTGAGGTCGAAGTCGACTAAGCAGTCAAAGGCGAGAGAATCTGAGAACGATGGAGAGAGGTCTTCGGCATCCGAGAGAGACAGACGGCGGGACGCCAGGGCAAGCCGTGGCATGACTTTCTCCAACTTTATACTCGGCACACCTCCGCAGCCTTCTCGGACTAACTCGGTCAGAAGGTCTGCTGCTCATGCTTCTAAGCGGTCATCTAGACACCAATCAGTCGACATCGATGATGGCGGATTTCCCACTCCACCTCCGGATGACGCCGCCATTCCGGACAAAGCGGCAAAGTTAATGGGCACTAAGGAATCATCATCTAGGAAGGAAAGGCACAGTGAGCGGAGGAAATATCGTACGTGTATTATTGTCTATGTTTTAGATTTAGACTTCTAACCCTTTTCAGGTGCTCCCGATCCATACACCATTGAAGACGAAGACCTGGTTGTAGTGAACCGTGATGACGTCGAGCAACCCTCTAAGGAAGGTTCAAGGCATTCCGGCTCCAGACACTCTGGGCGAGGTTCTGCAAGACGGGTAAAATGCGCTCCATCCAAGACAAATATCGCTTGCCGCTAACATCATCCCAGTCGAGATCGAACCCGGAAGAACCTCGCGAAGATGAGGAGAGAGCCCCAGATGTATTCTCTGGCCCCGACGACATGGCATTTGTCGAAGCCCCGCCGTCAAGGGAACGAGAAAGACGCGTGAAGCGATCAAGTACCGTACCAAAAAAACAAGAGTCCACGGGTCTCATGGGTTTGCTTGGGTCTTTGCGGCGAAACACAAAACCCGAACCCCCGGCCCCAGAGCGTCGCAAGTCACGATCGCACCGTAACGACGAATCCAGGTATGCGACCGAGACGGAGCGCGATGAGGGTCGTCGCCGACGCGATGATCGAAGAAGACGCTCTGTGCGTCCGGACGCAGATGGCGAGGGAGTCGCTCCTGAACCTGCCGTCATCGGCGCATTCCCCGATACAGAGGCGGAGGATGCTGAGGCTCGAAGGGCAGCACGGAAGGCGCGCCGTGCGTCTCGCCCAGCCCCACAGGCTGCCGCTGATGAGCTACGGGAAACTGAGCTCCGCGACGCTGAGGAGAGACGGGCACGTCGGAGAGAAGAAAAGGCTCGCCAGCGAGAAGAGAGGGTCCGTGAGCGCGAAGATAATGAGAGACAAGTCCGAGAAGAAGAAGAGCGACGACGCGAGGAGAAGCGAGCACGCAGAGCAGCTCGTGAAGAGCGTATCCGCAGAGAAGAACAAGAGGCTCGCGAGGCAGAGGCCCGATTAGCTGCGGAGAGACGGGAACGCAGACGGCAGAGGGAAGCAGAAATGCAAGAATACCCCAGCTACGAACAACGACAGAGACGGCACCGTTCACGGGTTGATGACAGAGCCGCGAGGGACTTCTATCCCGATGGCCAGGAGGCCGAAAGGACTCGCTTCACTCACCGATCTAGAGATGACGGTGAGAAGTCGAGCCGTAGGAAGTCTAGGGCACCCGATCCAACAAGACCTACACCTATGCCGCTTGAAGGACGCAAGTACAAAACCTCATCTTGGGTAGATTCCCAGGCCGAAGAACCCCCCGAGCCACCACCAATCGTCCCGACTGTGCTAGACATGCCTCCCGGTCCGGAAGAACCAATCCCTGGGCACTCAATATCGTCGGATGAAGAGGCCCGTCGCGAACTGCGCCGGCAGTCCCGCCGTCGGAGCAAATACCCCGGACTGGACGATCAGGAGATCGAGGATTTCCGTGCGAAAAAGCGCGAGGACCGAAGAGCAGAGCGCGAAAACGTCAAGACCAGCTCTAGTGGGGACTACGAGCGAGAACGTGGAATGAAGTACGATCGGTATGGGGGCGAGCCGCCAAAGAGGCCCAGTTGGCTAAAGAAGCTCACAACTTTTGGTTAATGTTTTCCTTTTTTACAAATGCTTGATGATTCACATGATGGAATGATACTTTATGAACTGGAGCATGGACAATTACTGTTTTTTTTAACCTCTTGAGTTTTGCTATTGGACTACCGATATCTTTGCTTCTAACGAACTTATATGAAACTCTACTATATTATTATTGAAACAAATTTCTCTATCAAAAGCATCCTATATCCAACCTTGATCTAACCTAATCATCCAGTTCAACCTTCCTCGCCCTCCTCTTCTCCAAATAAAACCTTCCTCCCTCATACATACTTAAGTAAATACAAAACGAGACCGCAGTCCAAACCACTCGAATTGCTCCTCCCCGAAAAAGCCCCTTTACCCCTTCATCCCTGAAAATCTGACTCCCAACAGCCCAAATACCCCGTTCCCTTTGCCTAGATACCTTCTCTGTCTCCGTAGACTCCGAGATCGAATCGCTAGCAGCAAGCATCACTCTCGTTTTAACAACATCAATCGGCGTCGTCAAAACAGCAGCAATACTCCCAGATATACTCGCTGCTACCCCCGTTAGGACTGCGCGTTCCCAAACTGATTCTGTATCTCCTTCCGTTCCTATTCCTCCTCTCGCAGCACCTTGGCCTCGGCCAGTATCATACCCAAGCCGTCGACGCCGCCGCTCAACAAGATACCCCTTCACAAGCTCGAAAATCGGGAAATTTATCCCCGTAGAGGGTAGATTCCGACCCACGAGGGCAGAATACCCAGTCCAGAGTTTCCAGGGGTGGCTTCTGAAGCGCGATATGACGTGGAGTGTTGCATTGCCGGCCTTGTTTTGCCCACCACCACCTCGTGTAGCCGGATCGTTTTTGTTGATAACCTGCGCATTTTGCTTGATGACCTCTGCCGGGGTGAGGAGGAAGCAGGAGACCATTTCACCGGCGGAGGAGGATAGGGCGTTTATGAGCGGTGCGGGGGTTGATTGGAGTATTGTAGAGGTGGATTTTGACTTGGTGGTGTTGAGGGTTGATTTAACGGTTTCGTATGTTGTGAAGAACGCCCCTGCTGCAATTGTAGTTGGTATCAATAACCACAGTTTAGATATGAGATGGAGGATGATACGTACAAGCAGGAATTGTACTCAAGACCACGCTAAACACGCCCTGGTATAGCCCGCGGAATAGCACATTCTTCTTGATTTTGTTTGAGGAGGTGTCTTTGTAGATTGTGTTGTAGTTGGGCGACTGGATGCGGGTTTTGAGTGTGTCGAAGGGGTAGACGAGGAAGTCGACTGTTACGACTGCGACGGCGCCGGACTGGGTTGGATTATGTGTCAGTAGTGTCAATGAAGAGAGATTAGATGCGGCGGCGGTGGTGTTTTCTTGATGGGAGAGTGGTGACTTACAATCCAGATGTCGAGGGCGCTGTTTTGCATAGTACAGATCTATCATGGTCTAAGGAGGGGGTAGGTTGGAGAGGCTATCATTCTGAAAACGCGGAGGATCTATCCAGAATTCCAAATAGAATTGCGATGCATTGATGGGAACTGTCATGAATATGATCTTATCAATCGATGAGGTCATACCCCACACGTGGAGGACTTGCCCTAATCTCCCAAGATTCAAGCAACATATCTAGATAGTTAGCACCTGGAACATGAATAAATGAGTTAATTATATTTTGTTCAAGTTCTATGGCGGGAAGTTTCGGCGGTGTTGCACTTTGAAGTCATTTCATCCTTTCCTTCTCACTTGCACGACACTGGCCCCTTCCATCGCTACCGAGACCCATGAGATGTTCAGAATGCAGCTCCATCTTTGATTTAGCAAGGAAGAGAGCAAGAACAACTCCCTGCAACCGTTCTTTCAACCCTGGGAGGTCAGCACGATTAAGAAACACCAACCCCAAGCCAGAGTGGGCCAGTCATCCAACCTAATGAGGCAACAGCGCCTGTTTTAACATGTGCTCAGCAGCCGCGATCTAGAAGAGGAAGTCACGACCATCAATCATATAAGCAGTGGAGACAACCATTCTAATTGAATTGTCGAACCTGTAAGTCTATTTTCGGGGGGTTTGTCCTTCGACTCATGAACAAAGGCTTTTGCAAGGAGGCTTTCATCAACTTCCTGAGATTCAATAACACCTAGATCCTCGTCCCATGGGACATGAAGAATTCGATAGCCGGTATGTTTGTTGAAAAAAGCCATACCGGAGAGTTTGCACAAACGCTTGCCGGGGTGAAATAAAACCGTACTGTGCTTGTCAGAACAATAATCCAAGGACTAAATTGCTTTTTCCTATACTGGTGTTGGGGATTACTTGCTCATGCGATAGTAGCGAAGCCAGGCGTCATCTTGTCTATCACTTTGTCCATCCTATCCATCATGTTGCACACAGTCTTATCCACCGTCGTATTCTGCCCTTCTATCAGGTCCATACTGGTGTGCTTTTCGTGTGTCGCTGTCTAGGATCAGCTGCGCTAGGAGGGAAGCGTCCATTTATGGATGATGAGTTCCCGAAAGTGTGAGGTGTCGTCACTCCAAAGCATAATTGCAGGTGCTGTGTTGGATTCCTAGTCATTGGATATGCAGCAATCGGCTAAGGTACGGTCCGTCGAATCAAATGGTACAATTGGGTTTGGTATGGAATGACTATAATGCTAATGATATGTTGGGTTTAGAGGCGGTAGGCCAGGACAGTATAAGCCCCTCATCTCTTCTTCCTAGCTTCAGATAGCTTCATCCATCAACCATCGATCATCTCATGATGGCCTCTTTTTCCCCCGGCTGTAGCTCCCGACATGATATAGGGCTACCTAAGCTAGGAACATTGGAAGAATCAAAAGGAACTGAGACGCCGTCACGTGTAAACCTCTGCTACCTAACCACCGCCTGATAATTGATTACCTACTAAGAGTACTAGTAGTGGCGTGTAATCAAGGTGATGATCACAGGCAATACTCACCTACGGAGTAAACTTCCGGCCTAAAGTACGTAGAGTAAAAATGAGCATTCAAGTCATGTAGATAGCATCTCTAACATATCCCGTAACTCTATTCGTCACTGGAATAAACACAAGGGACATATTAATAGTCAGTACAAGTATTTTCCCTCCTTACGCCGTAAGGTCATGCATGAATCCCAAATCCCCGTTTCCATAACACATCCAGTAAATCATTTGGCAATCTCGCCGGGCAGCAGATTGCCCTTGACCGCAAACATCTTACCTGTCGTCGACGAGACAAAGCTGTCGACTTGACGGGCGTACTGCTCCACTTGGCGGCTGTTAAGCATGCTGTCGAGGCGGCTGGGCTCCTGGGGAAGCTTGAACAGCCGTTGCCACTCATCCTCTGGGAGGGCGGGCTGCTTGAGCGTTGCGCGAGTGGCGTTCTCGGCCTTGCGCTTGGTTTGCCAGGTCGTAATCTTGGCCTGCTCTCGGGCCAGCGAGCGCTGGTAGTACTGGAAGTTGCTGGTCTCGGTGTGGTGGGTCTCAATGCTTTCGAGGAGTAGGTCGCAGTTCTTCTCGAGGAAGGGGTCAATGCTGAGAGCGAGGTTGTCGAAGTTGGGCGCCAGAACGGGATGCTTGGCATATGGTGAAGACTCCAGGGCGGCGAGAGAGGCGGGGAGGTCAGTAGGCGCCGACTGGGTCTGGTTCTGGAGCTGGTGGAGGAAGGAGGTGATCAGGTGAGAGTTGTGGATCTCGATGGGGAGTTCAACCAAGATGTCTTGGTATTTCAAGTTGGATTTTTGCAATCTACATCATGTCAGTGACTTGGACATTCAGGGGGGTGCCGAGGGAGTTGATCACCGGGGTGAAGACGTACTCTTCAGAATTGAACTTGTTATCCTTGAAAGCAGCCATGAACTTAGGAGAGAGACGGAACGCCCTCAAGCTCAGACTTCCTTGGGCACTGCGGCTGGCATCGTGAACAAGCGCGACTGTCCTCTCGTTCATTTCCTTCTGGTAAAAAAACTGGTTCTCGATGACGTTCATGTTGACAAAGTTGCCCATGTTCGCACTCGTGTACCAACCGACATTGTTGGCATCAACGTTGACTTCCCGGAGCATACGGATCATCTCTGCCTGATAAGCAGTGTTCGCCTTCGCACGGGGAGCGGCCGCGGCTGGGTTGGGTGCAGTGTTGTCAAAGTGCGACTCCGGTGGGACTTCGACGACAGGGAAGGGGAAGGAGTTTGTGATTTCGAGAACGCCGCCCACATCCATACCAACGATCGAACCGGTCGCAGTCGTTGGGAATGTCTGGGAGCAATGCTTGATGATTTTTAGAACGACCTATCCAGCATGAGTTTCATCCTTATATGGCACCGCAGAAAATCTGCGAATAAAGCGGGGAATTTGGACGGAGTTTTCGTACCAGGGCCTCGACCTTGACGGCCGTCAGGGGGACAACTTCTTTCCTGTCCGATCATTAGTGAGAGCCCAAGCGTATATCCGACGATCAAGGAATACTTACTCCGCCATATTGAATGATGCAGCCGGGGGGTATGGGGTTGACTGACGGCGACGGTGAGAGTTGATGGTCGAGTTGGTTTGTGTGGATGAATCGAACATTTTCCACCGCCTCGGCCGAAAGAAGTTAGCGCGCCAAGATCTCTCAGGGACATCCTGCTTCCTTTTTCGGAAGTTGGAACACTTGTCGGATGGCAACACGCTCCTCATCACAAGTTCACAACATTCATTATGATTTATTATCATCATTTTTGTTGCAATCAATATTCAAAGCTTTCAAATATGTACAAACATTGAGAACAGAATTTGGCAGACCTACTCAGGTCTTTACTCAACCTCCAGTACATCACTACCGTCTGGAGTGCGAATTAACCCGGTTTCGATAAGGGCTTGTTTGTGGTCCGTTGCCAATTCCGCTAATAGACCTAAGTCAACGTCTGGTACTTCAGGATCTGGCACGGCTGGGTCGTCAGT
The DNA here is from genome assembly GCA_027569075.1 of Aspergillus asperescens. Taxonomy (NCBI): domain Eukaryota; kingdom Fungi; phylum Ascomycota; class Eurotiomycetes; order Eurotiales; family Aspergillaceae; genus Aspergillus; species Aspergillus asperescens. The sequence goes on along the minus strand of JAPDEH010000091.1, from coordinate 16,520 downwards.
ACCAGTCGTGTCTCGAAGGGGGCTAATGCTGATATCCCGCTCAACCGGTAGGCCGTCAATTGCCGATTGCAGTCTCTCAAGATGGATTGGCGCCCAGTCGTTGTAGACAGCCATGACAAACTTATAGGCCCTCCATCTATTTACTTCGGACTTCCATGCGAATTCGTCAAGAAGCCAGCTATGGTACGTTATCTTTTCGCCTTCAATGATGGGATAATGGGCGTGGATCTTCACCTTTTCGTCATTATGCCACATGGAGAATCCTAGGACCTTGCGGTGCAGCTCTTGTGGTTTCTTTTCGGGGTCGACGCGCTTGAATAATCCGACGACACCTTTCATAGCGATGGCCATGCTGTGGGCGTTTTGCCGTTCTGCTGTCTCGGTCGACGACATTCTGCGCTTTACTTCTGCGGTCATGAAGGGGAAGAACATTTTAGGCGGGCCTTCGAAAAGAGAAACCTGTTGAGGCGCATCATAAGATTCATTGTGATACAGGTGAGGCTCCAGCTTGCGTTGTTGCAGTGCAGTGAAAACAGTCCCGTGAAATCCCACTGTACGATCTGGCTGTGGCATGGGCAGTACGAAACCCATGGATTTCATCTTCAGTATATATCGGTGCGGCAACCTTGCGGACTGTTCGTCGAATGGAATTGAACGGCTCCAGGGCTCGCTTACACTGTCCCTGAATTTCTCGACTCCGGTCACTTGACCAAACTGGACTGAAATCTCCGCATGGGGGAATATCATATCACCCATGAGCTGAATCATCGCGGCCTCGTTTAACCATCGCGCTCGTTTGCAGATGTATCTAAAGTTACTGCCAGGTTCAAACAAAGTTCCCTGAGGTATCTGACACTCCCTTTCAAGGAGTTTCCGGCAAAGCTCTTTCTCATCGTCCGTCGGTCCCTGCGTGCTCATTGGGGAGTCATCTAGGAAACAATCCCATTTCTCAAGGTACTCAACCGAATGAGCGTTGCGGTACAGCCCATCCCTTGTTGGGCGTGTGATTGATTCTCCAATCGGGGTTTCTATTTCCTCTATTCGCAAGACTGTGTCCCGGCCGCTAGGGAGATCGTAGTATGGAAAGGGGGGTCCCGAAAACCCTGACAGGGTAGATCCCGCCAAATTCCTTAATTCCCTGAATTTACGAAGGGGTACATCAGGTGCATCCGGTCCCGTAGGAAGAGGTTCATTCGGTCTTTCCTGTCCTTTTTGTCTCGATATCTCTGGAGGCCACTTCATCGACCGGCGCCATTTGCTGGTAGCACCGCGCCTTCGCTTGCGAGTTAGTTGTTGCAGTTGCTTCTGATCCTCCTCGTCGTCGTCGTCTTCTTCATCTGGGATTTTGGGAGACCGCAATCTTGGTCGGGCCTCTTGCGGTCCAGTTGGGACGGGTTGGTTTGCAACCTGATATCCTGGTTGGTATCCTGGTTGGTATCCTGGTTGGTATCCTGGTTGGTATCCTGGTTGGTATCCTGGTTGGTATCCTGGTTGGTATCCTGGTTGGTATCCTGGTTGGTATCCTGGTTGAGATTCTGGGTGAGATTCTAGTTGAATTGCAAGTTGAATTGCAGGTTGAATTGCAGGTTGAATTGCAGGTTGAATTGCAGGTTGAATTGCAGGCTGAATTGCAGGCTGAATTGCAGGCTGAATTGTAGGTTGATTTGCAGGTACTTTTGTAGCTCTTTTGGTAACCTTTCTCGCAGCTGGTTTTGCTCGTCGTCTCGTAGGTTGGTTTGCAGTTGCATTTGTTGCTTCGGCAGCTGCCCTTTCAGCCGCTCGCTGCTGTATTCCTGGAATGCGTGCACTCCTTCTGGGAGCCTGTTGGTTCTGGTCCATCTCTGTAGCGTGTGTCAGCAAGTAGAAATCAATAGTACTTGGCTTATCAAACTTGTCCTGTCGTCTGGGAGAATGGACGACTGATAATTTATCTTCACGATGCCCATAGACAGAATGTTGCCCTAAGCAGCGTTTGATATAGCAATAAAGACTCTTTATCAAATGATTCAGATTCACAACAGGAGAAAAGCCGCTATAAATAAGCCGTGAAAAGGAGAAACACAATTGCTGTTTGAAGCAATTATTGTTTAATAGAGTATAATTAGCATACTTATTGTCTTTGTTGTTAATATGCCAGCTAGCTCTCTGTTTTGAAACAACCGGTCTACAAAGTTCTGTCTACCTCCCACTAACCAGACCCATATTTCCATTGTATAATTCTTTTTTGTCCAAGCTACTTTATAGAATAGATGAAATACCCGCAACAAGCTTCCAGTGTAGGATTACCCATAAATAGGCATTTCGCTATGCCCACCCAGTGGCAAGACCATGGATACTAACAAGTAAATCCATCATGTGGTTGTAGCCGGGGCAATGCAACACATCAAAACAAAGATTTGAATTAATTATCCAGAGAGATAATGTAGACGCAGTACTGCAACTAGGCTAGTCACACCAATTCCTGATAATAATCTAGTACGATGGTTGGTAGTTTCCAAATAAAAGCGAGAACACGAGTTCTTCCAGGCTCAAAAAGATGCTTCTTTTGCCGATGATTTTCCTAACACTGATGCAGTTAATAGGTAATGATGTAAACCGGTCAAATAAGCAAGTTTGTTATGTGTTTAGCCATCGGGATTATATACTTCGGCATCACCAATCGATAAGATACGACCAGTGATCTCCACCTCTTTCTTTACCTATGGAGTACAACCCCTCGAAAAAAAAAACAACTTTAACATCACCACCAATCTTCTCTTCAACTGACAAATCTCCCTCATAACACTGAACTCAACACAAAAGAATCCAAATCCAATGTCTCTAGAAACCTTCTCCTACGGCAACCACGACCTCCAAACCGTGACAGTCGCAAAACCATACCCCGCACCAGCAAACACAGAAGAAAATAATACAGGCTACTGGGTGATGTACGTACAAAATCCTTTTCAATCTAACCTAAAACAATCTCCTCATTATCTCGATATTCAATCTGAAAACTAATTCCACCCTAGCCTCATCCACGGCGGGGCCTGGCGCGACCCAACCCAAACCTCAACATCCTACCTCACCCCTGCCCAGTCCATCCTCTCCTCCTCCTCACCCTCACCACCAATAACAGGTCTCGCATCAATATCCTACCGTCTAAGCCCTCACCCATCACACCCCCAAGATCCCTCGATAGTACCAAGAACCTCTCTCCAAGAAGCAAAACACCCAGACCACATAGCAGACATTCAATCCGGACTCGCATTCCTGCAAACGAAATACAAGTTCGGGAATCGTTACGTGCTTGCCGGACATAGTTGTGGGGCAACACTTGCGTTTCAGTGCGTTATGGGGTCTTTCAAAGGCAAAGGGGGTTCTAGTTCTACTTCTACACCGGTATATGAGTATGAATCTCCCATAGCGGTTCTTGGGATGGCGGGGATATATGACCTGCGTTTTCTTCGCGATTCTCGTAGGGATGTATCTGTGTATCAGGAGTTTATTGAGGGGGCGTTTGGGGTGGAGGAGAGTGTTTGGGATGATGCGTCGCCTGGGGTTGTTAGTGGGGTTGATGGGGTGGAGGGATGGGAAGGGGGGAGAGTAGTGGTGTTGGCTCATTCTAGGGGAGATACGCTTTGTGATATTGCGCAGAGTGAGAGGATGAAGCGTTTCTTGGGGAGATGGGAGAAGGATGGGACTAGTGGGGAGAGGCAGGTTGATTTTCTTTCTATCGAGGGGGAGCATGATGAGGCGTGGGAGAAGGGGGAGGAACTTGCGAAGGGGATTGTATTTACTCTTTCGAGGTTGCAGGAAGTGGGGCTTTGACTAAAGGAGGATTCCCCAATGTTAGCGACTAACGATGTTTTGCATTGCATTTGGAAACGAAGTGTGGGTAATATCATTTGATTTCATTATGTCCCATGTCATGAACAGTAGGTATCATGAAGCTAGTACACATTAGAAGAAAAAAGGAAAACAGACCGGCCATTTTCAAAACTTCAACTCCCCCATGATCGTTATCATACTCGCACAAAATGAAGAGAAACCATACGCCTGATGCTTTGGAGTGTGCCAACCGTCGAAAAAGAAGCGGGGATATGAACCGAGGAGATAAACACCCGCCCCTGGATAATATGCTGTCTCAACAAAAGGTGGAAACAGTCATCTAAGTAGGAAGGTCAAAACTCAGTTGCCAATGTCCATACGGCCTGAGGCTGCACCGCCAGGAACCCTGGATGCAGCTAGCTCCACTTCGTCCTCCTCATCCTCCAGCTCGTCATCCTCGTCGTCTTCAAGATATTTCACTTCCACCCCAGCGTCACGAAGGCGGCTCCTGGTATCTTCGCGGTAACGATCCTGCCAGCGCGCAAGAGCGGCACTAGCGTGGACGCGGAAACCGTAGATGCGAGGCTCATAGCGACGGGTAGTCTTTTCCGGAAGAAGAGCAGGGTAGACCTGGAAAAGCATACTGGTGAATGAGGTACCGAAATAAGCGCCATCAATTGACGCATGTCTGGACGATTTGGGGTTGTAGATATCCTCGCATTTGGGGCAGTAGAGACGGACGGTGCTCATACTGGCGATATCATGCTGACTGGTTGGGAGGAGAGGATGGCCGTCACACATAACACGGGGACACTTTCCGAAATCGCCTTTCTTGTACTTATCGACCTAAGCAGATAAAACCGGTCAGTAAACGAAACTTCAGACATTGATAATTAATACATACCATTTTCGCCAGACCACGGGTAGTGACAATGTAGCGAGCATGGACCAAGCCGTACAAATGGCGTGCTGATTTCTCGATCTGTTCGCGAAGGTCGTCGTCCGCATCGAGGTCGAAAACGTCCGTCACCAGATCCAACGCATACTGATAATAAGGAACCTCGGTGTTCAAACCGGTAAGGTTGAAGCGGTCGGTGAGATATTCCTCATCGATTTCGCAAAAGTACTCGTTTCCACGGGACGAAATGAACTGCGAGCGCCAGTTAGGTTTCGGTCTTGGAAGTGTAATTGAATATGGATAACGCTCTCGCAGGGAGCGCATGGCAGGGCCGGGATCAGGAAGCGATTCGCAGCCTGAAAAAGACTGCGAGCCCTCAGATCCCGAGACAAGAGGGTGCATGTAAGGACCAGGGTCAGACAGCGAGTCTTGATCAGGAAGAGCGGTGGGAACCGCCATTTCGTCTTGATAGAAACGCTGATGATTCCTGAAGAGAGAAGAAGAACGAGGCAAGAGTGTGTTAAGCGCTCGGAAGAAGGCTCTTCAAGGCTGCGATCCAAACATTGAAATCCTCTCAACAACAACACAGACGCACACAAACATGCCATGTGTTGCAGTGCTGAAAGGTGCGACTAAGCTGTGCCGCCGCTTCCTTTCACAAACTACCCCACAATCCAATATTGCAAATAGAAAGTGCCGGGGAACTTACCCAATCTCTCCAGTAGCTGGTATAGTCACTATCGGTCTCGCTGTTGAAATCTTCCATCATTTTGAAGGATCAGCTCGTCGGTCGCGAGGAAGGCAGAATCTGGAGGCAAGATTATTTCGTCGTTTTTCCTGCAACAGTTACTGAGAGAAGACCGGCCCAAGATGACCTACACGCAGAATGGCCCCCAGAACTGTAGAGCAGGGATATCTTCTTCAGAGCATTCAGCGGCAGATATCTCAAGGCGGACACACAAAGATAGGATTCACAATTGACAGAGAGGCCTGCAGTCTCCAGGTTGATGCAGTGTATGTCTTCACTATTCTTCCTGCGGTTGTTATCAGAGGATCTCCTCGTTGAGGCTTAGCGCGGGGTTGGCGGTCAGAATTGGTGGGTTTTATTTCACCGCCTTCTCTCTTCTACGCACAGGCTTACATTTCCCTGTGATCACCACATTTACCATGGATAACTTCCAAGTTGTTTCGCTTTCTGAATCGAATCTACCTGACTAGCCGGTGATTGCCCTGCAGTCACCGAGGTCGCCAGGTTAGGTTCACTGGTACCGCATTTCAAGATATCAATTCGGATATCAATTCAGATATTTACTACCTGTAGTTGCAGTACACTTCTACAGGTGATGCTGGTTATGCTGTTGATTCAAAAATTGATATTGTCAATAAATATGGTATATAATTCAATGGGATAAAAACAAAAGGAATGACTGTCAAAGCCTAACTATCAAAATCGAAAGCAATAAAATAAACTAGTGGTACGAAGCAGCCTGATCACATTCCGCTATAAATTTGCGAATTCCTTCAGAGCCCTCGTATGCCGATGTACTCTCCGGTATACCATAACTCAATACATCAGGGAAGAATGCGCGGTCACCTAGCTCACTCACGCCGATGCTCGAATAACCTGACGGAGACTTGGCCCACGGATTAGAGCCAAACATAGTCACGTCATCGAAGCTGAGCTCGTGCGTTGAATGTTTTGGGTATCCGAGGGATGTTTGCATGTGGTCTTCGTCTGACAACATTGCCTGCCAGTCGACTTCATCGGGTCGTTGAGACGATTTTACCTCCTCGTAGAAAAAGAAATCGTCTGTGTTGGAAGACAGCGCAACGCTAGGGGCGAAAGGGAAAAGAAGGGCGAGTTCCGCGCCGGTGCGGATATCAAAGTCTGGATCCTGCATGATCTTCCCTCGTTGCACACCTACTTCATCGCAGAGTCGCTCAACTGTATCCGCATCGCAACCCGCAAATCTGACTCTAATAGTGGATCTGTCATGAAGTAGAATGGGCAGGTCGCCCAACATGGCTAGTCGCTTGAGATCATTGAGGATAGCAGCCAGATCCTTGAGAGCACGAGCAAAGTCAGCGGATAGAAAGTCCAAAAGGCCCTCGGAGTTGAGGTTTTCACATTCAGCGCCAGCTGAGGCAAACTTCTTCTGGAGACCGAAAGCGGTAATGGTAGGGGAAATCTGGAAGTCAACGAAAGAGCCAGGGGCCGCACGAGGAATGGCAGTCATTTTCCTCGCGGCTTCGTCCTGGAGTACGCTGACGGCCTTGAACTTCTTGTTTCCAGTAATATGATCAACGCCATCGAAACGGGCCTTTTGCCCGGAGAGGAAGAAGGCCCTCACACCCACAGAGACATTGTTTATAACCTGAGCTGGTGTAGCAGGGCCATGCGAGAAGTAACGAGCACCTCCAATACGGCCTGCACCGATCACATAACCTCCTGCAGTACGACCAAGGGTGCCTCCAGTAAGATTCGGGCGGAGAGTGGAGGCAAAGGGTGCTCGGCTGGTGAGTCGACTGATGTTGGAAGCTATACGTGATGGCCGGTAAGCAGCCCGCTCACCCTGGACTACCGCTTGGAAGTATGAAGCAAACGAGCCAGTCGCACGGGTGGAGAAGTGGCGGCTGCGCGCTTGCCGGATAGCGGCGGCTCGATTGATGGGCTGTCGGGGAGTGATCCGCGCATACGCTGGCTGAACACGAAAAGAAACCTGCTGAGATGGTTCTGAAAGTTTTGCCCTTACGGCTTTGTACGCCTTCGCGTAGGCGAACCTGGAGGGAAACTGTCAGCTACCAGGATATAGTTTATGACGGGGTGGCAATGACTCACCTAGCTGCTCTCCAAATCTTGGGGAGCAGCAGGTGCCCATTTGACGGAGGCATCCTGACAATGATGAAACCAGAGACTTGTGAGAAGATGAAGATGAGAATATCTCGATGATAAGAGGAAGGACGAAGGATGCCTGATGACGAAGGTGATCATCGATCACCCAGGTGGCGGTGCAGCATGTGATCTCGCGCTACGTGCCTCAGGCACGGTAGGAACCGGAAACTCTTTCACCAATAAGGCTCATAGTCTTTAGAATTGGAAAATAATTCCGAAAAAACTGTACGTGTGTTTGAGAAATAATACTATAATATTGAAAACTCTATAAGTGCATTATTTGTGTTGGGTACTTTATTGGGTGCTTGTCTTAGGCGTGGAGAGGCCCCAAAATACTACTAGGTAGTGATAGTATACTTTGTTTCGCTCACTCAGCATCACAAATGGGCATTCGGTTTGCTACGAATGTCCCTAGAAAAATATATTTTTAATTTTATCTATATAATTGGTTCTTTGAAACACTTACTCGTCGTCACCAAAGAAGACCTTGATTGGAAGCCAATCATCACCACAGACCTTGAAGCGATCCTTCAAGTTGTCCAATTGCTCAACTTCCTCATCGGTCAAGCTCCAGCCGTCAAGCTCGAAGTTGGCGTCAATGCGAGACTTGCTGACAGACTTGGGGATGACACTCCAGCCCTTTTGAGTACCCCACACAAGCAACACCTGCTGGGGTGTCTTGCCCTTCTTCTCAGCCAACTTCAGGAGCGTGGGGTCTTTGTAGAGAGGAGAGTTGGTGGATCCCAAGCAGGAGTATCCAGTGGAGTGGATGCCCTTGGAGGTGCTGTAGGCGACGAGCTTGGGTGACGGGTTGTTGGGGTGCAATTCAATCTGGTTGACAGCCGGGACGATCTTGCAGCTGGGGTCGTTCAGGAGGATCTCTAGATTCTTGATTCCGAAGTTCGAGACACCGATGTTACGGACCTTGCCGGTGGCTGGGAGCTTCTGCATTTCTTGCCTATCCCTGTGTTAATGTTGTTGAACCGTAGTTTGATGTGAGTGAAAGGCTGCAGCCTACCATGTCTTAATGAAGTTCCAGTCAGGAAGGTGCTTATTCAAATCATTAGGGTCGGTCGAGCAAGGCCAGTGCATGAGGTAGAGATCGACATAGTCGACACCGAGGCTCTTGAGAGAGCTATCAATGCCCTCGGCAACGCGGTGGTGCCAGGGGTTGTCAAGCTTGGTAGTAAGCCAGATTTCGCTACGAGGAACTCCGGAATCACGGATTCCCTCGCCGACCTCAGATTCGTTGCCGTATGCGAGCGCACTAGGATTCACAATTAGATACTGTCTTTGACGGCGTCGTGGTGCAACTTACGCATCAATGTGGCGGTAGCCCTTCAGCAGAGCGTTCTTAACAGCTTCCTTGACCTCATTTGGCTTGGACTGCCATGTACCAAGACCGACAGCGGGAATCTTGTCACCGGTGTTAAGGGTGTATACCTTCCTAGATGTTGGGAAAGTGTGTCAGTACTGGTAGTTGGAGATGTTATGCAGAACAGACATGTGATCACCTACTTTGTGTTCTCGAGGCCCGACATATTGCTGGAATTATGTTGCCCTTTTGATGGAAGACAATGGAGAGAGGGTTAGAATGATTGAGAAGAATTTACCGGGCAGAAAGGCGGAATTTATAAGAAGGAAATGAAACCACCCAATTTTCTGAAGGACAGCATGTCAGGGCAGGTCCATCCAGAACCGGCGAGGGGCAATGATAGCATTGTGAGGGGCAAAGAGACCTCAGAGTGGGGATCTGCGAACCGCCGGAGTTTATCCATTTACCCCTGACCAGTCATATGATTTCCATTGATTTATCCGTCAACATTATCCCAGCAAAATTGGAGATGGATGTCTGGATATATGCCATGGGTCCTCCAGCCTCCCTAGAATGTAGATTGGCCACATTCGGGGTCTCATAGCCTCTTGAGACTCGACTGAGATATTTCCAGGCTCTGTGATATAACTGAGAGCTTTCTCTTGATGGATGGTCCTATGATGAAGTCTCTCTCGGCCTCCAGGGCTCCGGATATTATCAATTTCCACCGCCTTTTTCTGCCAACCGCACTGATTCTCCATTCGGAGTCCCTCAATTGTCTCTCGCTCTACTGCTGCTCATTCTATACCTCCAGTAAATCCTTGCTATAGTGAGATCACCAGCAAGCGAAGATTTATCATACGGTGTCTTCCTGCCGAATTAAGCTCCTGAGCTTCATATTCGCGCGTCTCTACGAGAGCCACTTGGTCTATTTTGGCTCAGAGATCGGCATCGAGTTTCGCCCTGCCCTTCATCCAACAGGAACGCAATTATGTCCTCAGGTTTTTTTTCCGCAGGTACAGATCAGGAGCCCGTTGAACGTGATGACGAATGGCGTCATGCACAGCAGGAACTCGAGGAGGAACGAAGGCGGAAGGCAGAACTGGGGAGACAGGATGGGAAAAGCTTATTCGACGTTCTGCAGCAAAATAAAAGTGAGTAACGGCATCTTGACGACGAGCATTAACCCCATTCTCCCAAGCGCCCGGTTGACAGACGATGATGATCCTCTCGCCGGCATGAAGTGGCAAAGCAGGAAGAATTCGAAGAAAAGATAAAGCTAAAAAATCAATTCCGCGCCCTCGATGAAGACGAAGTTGATTTTCTCGATTCTATTATGGAGTCTACTCGAGCTCAGGAAGCCACCGTGAAGAAGGAGACCGCCGAGCAACTCGAGCTTTTTCGGCGGCAACGGGAGGAGGCAGAAAAGGCCCACCTTGAAGATACAACGGCAGATATCGCGCCTGTGACCGAAGGTGAAGACTGGAAGATTGGTTCGCGCAAGAGACGACGCGAGAAAGGTAGTGCGCTGCTCATTTCAGGCCGAAAGCGGAAGTCTGTGGGCGAAGAGACTACTGATATTCCTACGAAAGAACCGGTGACGAATAAAAGGCCGAGAGAACTCGTTGAAGATAAGAGTGGCAAGAATGTGGCTACTTCAACCACAGAGGAGAAGCCCAAACGCCCAAATGTGGATAATAGCCCCAAAGACGCGAAAAGGACTACCCCAGCTCATCAACCTGTGAAGCAGGCCGCTAGCCCACCTGTAACGTCTCTTGGCTTGGCTGGATACAGCTCAGATTCGGAGTGACGATATCACAAAATCCATCCTATTTGTATATGATATGCCAAGGGCGACAGTCTTGACTATACGGGCCCAGCATCGATGCGCATCTGCACACTTGTCCTGGATACTATTAACCGTCCTAGAAAACAGACGCGTTGATGGCCCTCAAACAAAACTACCTCTGGCACTATTGAAATAAAACCCGGTTCCAAAATAGCGCTTGCGACGATACGTTTCACGTCCACTAATTACAAGTCAAAATCGTTCAATGATATCAACGATAGGCTTCTTAATATCCCAGGATGGCTTCTGAGTCAATATCACCTTTAATTTCCAGGAATCCATCACCCTACACATGGCTGTATGTGCGATTCTCTTGTTACAATACACAGTATCATCAAGCATCAACAATATGAGCGTCCTCGCGTATACGTCAGCTCACTCCTCCTTATGCGTCACATAACCGTGCTGCTTCTCCTCCTGCTCCGCGATCCTGCGCTCCAGGTCATGGACCATGTAGTCTTCCTTCTTTGTGCCTGGAACAATCCATGGGGAATTTGAGAATAAATATTTCATCTCTTCCAGTGGCAACTTCTTTGTCTCGGGCAGAAGTAACCAGAAGAACACCGCATTGGTGAAGTTGCAGATGATGAACACAAAGTAGTATCGGTACCCAACGTTGGCCATCGCAATTGGCGTCACCTGACCGATCATGGTGTTGAATGCATAGGAGGTCATGGTTGCTAGCGACACGCCTTTTGCACGAGTACGGGTATCGAAGACCTCAGCGGGGATAATCCAAGACAGGGGACCGCAGGTGCATGAAAAGGAGAAGTTGTAAAGCCAGGTCATGATGATGAAGCCCCAGTGAGCCCCGGTATTGTTGACTTCTGGAGGAAACTTGGCTAACAGAATGCAGGCGATGATGAAAGTGAGGCAATTTCCCAAGTTTCCACCGATCAAGCTCCAGCGGCGACCAAAGCGATCGATGAGCAGCATGCAAAGAAACTGGGCGATCAAGGCAATGATGGAATTGATTGCCTGGTAGCGAAGGGTTTCATCGCCTGCAATTCCGATCTGTCCATATATGTCGACGGAGTAGTACCTGTGCAAGTGTGGTCCGTCAGTATTCATCCTTGAACGGAATGAGACTAGTGAGATGGTACTCACTGAATCGCCGATACACCGGTCATTTGCCCAGAAGCTTGGAGTGCACAGCAGAGGAAAAGGCGACGGAACGACGACCGTGACCTGAAAAGGTCCAAATAGGATTTGGCCTCCTCTTCGTGTTCATGTTCAATGCTTTCCTGAATTTGAGTGTATTCTGCCTGGACCCAGGCATCATTCTCATCGCCGTAGGCGTGGAGCCTCGCCAGGGTCTTCAGACCCTCTTCCTGACGCCCATGATCGATAAGCCAACGGGGAGACTAAATCATATCGCCAGGCGTTAGCAAGAGCGGCGGTGGAGGTTGAGGAGACTTATCTCACCTCGGGAAAAAGCATGATTAGGAGCCCAAGGAAAACTGCTGGAACAATCTGCAAACCAAGAGGAAGCTGCCACTGAGCATTGTTCGTGTCCGAAAAGCCGACATATGTTCCATAGGAAATCCAGGCGGCGCAGAGACTTCCGACACCCAACATGAATTGCTGTAGAGCAGTGACACGACCTCGAATATCTGGATGGCAAATCTCCGCTTGATATAGAGGTACGATCATGGTGAGAAAACCAACCCTGCATATAACTTAGCGACTACGCTTTAGTGAGCCCAGTTTTGAAAATCACTTACCCAATGCCGGCAAAGAATCGACCACTGTACAGGTAGTCAATGGTCTGGGCACCTGTTTGAAGACCTCCACCAAGGCAAAAGACGATGCAACCGATGATGATAGTCCAACGTCTTCCAAGCATATCACCAGTAGGGCCCGCAAACGCAGCACCGAAGAAAGCGCCTGCTGTGAACAAGGAGACTACCAAACCACTAGAGGACGAGTTAATCCAGTATTCTTCTGCTCGACTTTTACTAGAATGAACTTACGTCTTTGTGTCGTTTGGTTCATTGAAGGTGTTGTTGAAAGATCCACTAGCAATCACTTCCGCAATAACACCCAGATCATCTATACCCAAAGGCCATGATTAGTCGACCGAATAGCGAAATGAAAGGAAAGTAAGACGCACATCCATAAAGGAACGATCCGAGGGAGGCGAAAACGCCTACTAGAAACTATATATCGTGAGTATGGGATTCCTAACGACTTTGTTGAAACTCAACATTCATACCTGGTACCATTCGGGAGAGAGACGCATGATGAACAACAACTCAGGGCGAGTTCAGTATCTAGATGATGTGTCCGACTTCTCGAGACATTCAAGAATCCGGAGAAAAAAGTGCGGAGACAGAAACCGGAGAGCGACCCGCTTCTTTTAAAGAATCTGGGGATGAAACTACATGACTGCCATGGAGAGCCGGTAAACACGGCGAACCAAGCGCTCAGACATCATGCTTCACGGAATAGCATTATCGCTGTCGACACTAAGTTGATGCCCGCCGGGTTAATCCCAGAAGGACTTAGGCATCTACCGGGCACAATTGTCAAGGAGCTCGCAATACCCCGACATTGCACCAACGCACATCGTGAGGAAAATAGACTAAGAACCACGAACTACCACAACGAATGAGCATTTAGAACCCGGTTCTAGGAAGCGGGACGAAACCATCAGCCGATTCTGCGGAGAACCGAAAGGCTGCAGAAGAACTGGCTCTGATTGATGGAATATCTCGCGGCCAGGCCTCGGCCTCAGCCACCAAATCAACAGCGCCAAAATCTCCCAAGAGTTCTCAACTCCTGCGGAGTTGAATCAATCTATATTCTATTTACAGCTGGGCCTGAATTGACCCCACCGGGGGTTTGCCTGTTCAATCCTGGTCGTCTCAATAAGTCCGCCTGGCATTAATATTAGCTGCCCAGTCGCCTCCTCTAGGTCTTCGAATACTCAACAAAAAAACTTCTATTATTTAGTTTTATTTTCCCTGCCAATCAGTCTGTGACTCTCGAACTGCTTCGACCTCTTTTCTTGATTCAGTTCGTTGTTTTCACCGCTATGACGACCTTTACAAAGCTCAGCGAGCAAGACGCTCCGGGAATCTCCATACACTCAGACCGCCGCATCTCAAAAATCAACCCCAACATCTATGCAGGCTTTGCAGAGTAAGCTTTGATTCCGCGGTTCTTGGTTTCTTAGTCTGAGTTTAAAATCGTACTAAGCTGACCTGACTCTTGGCGCTAGACACATGGGCCGATGCATCTATGGAGGCATCTATGACCCTGGTAACCCCTTGTCAGATGAGGACGGCTTTCGGAAGGATGTCCTTGAAGCCTTAAAGGACCTTAAAATTCCTGTGGTTCGCTACCCGGGTGGTAACTTTACCGCAACATATCACTGGATCGATGGAGTTGGCCCGAGAGATCAACGCCCCGCAAGGTATGCTTATATCTTCTCCTCCCTAATTAGCTTCAACTTTATACTGATTGTTTCCGAAGGCCAGAACTTGCTTGGCTAGGTACAGAGACCAACCAGTTCGGAACTGACGAGTTTCTGAAGTGGTGCGAGGTCCTGGGAACCGAGCCCTATCTTTGCCTGAACATGGGCACTGGGACTCTCGATGAAGGTAATTCTAGAATACTTTAGCCTGCCTTTCAAACTGGATTTGACAGTATTTGTTATGCAGCTTTGGGGTGGGTCGATTATTGTAACGGCACGCGGGACACCTACTACGCCAACCTTCGACGCAAGAATGGCCGGCAAGAACCATACAATGTGTGTATAGCCCTACGCTTATAAGTTGATTCCCACACTGACATGGGGCCTAGGTGAAATACTGGGCCCTTGGAAACGAGGTATGGGGTCCATGGCAGGTCGAGCAGGCTACCAAGGAGGATTATGCTCACAAGGCATATCAATGGGCGAAAGGTAAGCGCGGGATTGCTTATTTGGCTGTTTATTTCACTCATCGTACCCTTAGCTCTAAAGCTCCTCGACCCTTCCATTGAGTTGATCCTCTGCGGGCAAGACGGCACAGCCTCTTGGGACTACTACACCCTGAAGCAGACAATGCTTCCTGTCCATTCGCCATTATCAACTAGCGCGGTCCCCCTCATCGACATGCACAGTATCCATCTATATACTGCATCCACATCCCACCTCCCAAACGTCACCGCACCCCTAGCAGCCGAACGTGCCATCGAAATCACTTCCTCCCTCATCGACCTGGCTCGGGTCGAGAACGGGGTGCCCCCCGATCAACTCCGCCCGACCATCTGCTTCGACGAGTGGAATGTCTGGGACCCCATCCGTGCCGAAGGCAGCAAAGGCGCAGAGGAGTCTTATAACCTATCCGATGCCCTAGCCGTAGGGGCGTGGCTCAACGTCTTTGTTCGCAAGAGTAAGGATGTTGGAATGGCGTGTATTGCTCAGAGCGTCAATGTCATCTCTCCCCTAATGACCACTAAGGATGGTATCGTCAAGCAAACCACCTGGTGGCCCTTGTATCTCTTCTCCAACTACATGAGAGGCTGGACTATCAGCGCACATGTTTCCGTCTCCGCTTACGAGGGCGAAACTCAGCCGAAGTGGGTGCGTAGTGTTAAGGATACCCCTTGGCTAGACGTCAGTGCTACTCTCGGCGAGGACGGTTATGTTAATGTCGCCGTGATCAACATCCACGAGGAGAAGGGTATCAAGGCTAAGCTCGATGGCCCGACTGGCGAGGTTACCGTGTTCACTGTTACCGGTGATAATCCGGCGGTGACAAACATGAAGGGCAAGGAGGAAGTTGGCCTTGTCAAAAGCAAATGGACTGCACAGGGCTCATATTTATTCCCGAAACATTCTCTTACCCTTCTGAGATGGAAGGCTTCATTGAGATAATTACCACCCATACCCCCGCCCTTCCTGTCCTTTTTTTTCTTTTCAATGACGGCCTTAACTCACTTCACGCTATCATCTTATGATTATATAGAACAATTTTCAATCCAGAATATTCATTTCATAGCATATCATTCTCGTATCGTAAAAGGTCACATTGTTATAGCTATTGTAACCCAAACCCAAAGTTCTACCCGTAATTCACATCACGCACATTATCGTTCTCATCGACGTGGATATTCAACCTGTAATGTCATCCACATAAGTTAACCACCTATCCGTACGCGGTGAGATATCGATATTCATACCTCTCGGGCCTATGATCCATCGTCGTCATATCTCCGGGCTTCACAATCCGATGCGACTCGGGAAGATCCTTCTTCGCGAACGACTATAAGACAAATCATCAGCATCCCAACCTAATCCAAATGGAGAGAAATCAAAAAAATCATACTGTAGCATCATTCGAAGACTCGCTAATCTTCTTCCCGACCAGCTTATTGAGCCATTCAGTGGTGCCGCCACTAGTGTTGTTGATTCCGGGGACAACGAGAGGCATCTTGGTTGGTAGGTGTTTGTGGAACGACCGTGAAATTAACCGAGGTTGGATTTGAGAAAAGTTGTGGAAGCGAAATGACGGGTTCATAGAAAATTATTATTCTGTCTCTGAATTGAGGTGCCTTAAGGTATCTTTTATACCTGCCGCGTTACAGCGAGGATGACGTCGTTGCTTATGGATTCCGCATTGGGGTTAGTGCGGAGATCTTGCAGAAACCAGTTGGGTTCGACGCGCTAAAAGCTGACATCGACGCACTAGTCTGCCTCAGGCAGAAAGTCGGGTGGAATTTGGCCCGTGCCCCAAATTCCACGTGGAATTTACCTCTGTATCTATCT